>UCOK01018752.1:2454-164140 GCA_900474325.1 Synergus umbraculus | reverse complement strand
TAGTTATGAGATTTCCAATAATTTTAAAATATTTCAAAAGATTTTTTAAATTTTAAACAAATTTTGTAGAATTGTTAAGGACTTCATGGAATTTGGCAAGATTGCTAATACTTTACAGGGATTTCAAAGATTTTCATAAATTTTCACATGGATTTGAAAAGATTTATGATTTTGAACATTTTTGTGGAATTTTGAGGGATTTTAAATTGTATCATGTAATTTCCAAAAATCGTAAGAGAATTCAAAAGATTTTGGTGATTTTTACGAAATCCAAAAGATTTTTAGTATTTTAAAAATATTTCGTAGAATTTTAAAGGATTTAAGACACATTTTTTAAAGACTTTCAAGAAAATACTCGATTTTTAAAAGCTATTGTGAAATTTTTATGGATTTGATGGATAGTTATGAGATTTCCAATAATTTTAAAATATTTCAAAAGATTTTTTAAATTTTAAACAAATTTTGTAGAATTGTTAAGGACTTCATGGAATTTGGCAAGATTGCTAATACTTTACAGGGATTTCAAAGATTTTCATAAATTTTCACATGGATTTGAAAAGATTTATGATTTTGAACATTTTTGTGGAATTTTGAGGGATTTTAAATTGTATCATGTAATTTCCAAAAATCGTAAGAGAATTCAAAAGATTTTGGTGATTTTTACGAAATCCAAAAGATTTTTAGTATTTTAAAAATATTTCGTAGAATTTTAAAGGATTTAAGACACATTTTTTAAAGACTTTCAAGAAAATACTCGATTTTTAAAAGCTATTGTGAAATTTTTATGGGTTTGATGAATATTTATAAGATTTCCAATAATTTTAAAGGATTTCAAAAGATTTTTCAAATTTTAAACAAATTTTGTAGAATTGTTAAGGACTTCATGGAATTTGGCAAGATTGCTAATGCTTTACAGGGATTTCAAAGATTTTCATAAATTTTCACATGGATTTGAAAAGATTTATGATTTTGAACATTTTTGTGGAATTTTGAGGGATTTTAAATTGTATCATGTAATTTCCAAAAATCGTAAGAGAATTCAAGAGATTTTAGTGATTTTTAAAACACATCGTATCTTTAAGGATTGTATTCCATTTCATAAGATTTTTAATAATTGTAAAGGATTTTAAGAGTTAGTTCTGATATTTTAAAATATTTTATGGGGTTTAAAGGAATTTAAAACTTGTCAGGAAATTTTATTGAAGGATTTCAGAGGATTTTTATGATTTTTTAAAAATATTTTGTAGAATTTACAAGGGTTTCGAAGGTTTTTGTAAAATTTTTCAAGAGATGTTTCTAGTTTTTAAAATATTATAAAATTTGAAAGGATTTCATAGAGTTTGATGAAATTTCGAATTACTTTAAAAGATTTAAAATTTTACGAAACTTCAAGAGGTTTCCAGTAATTTCGAGAGATTTCTACGAATTTTAACATGGATTTCAAGAGATAAATGATTTTTAATGTTTTTTTTTTTAATTTTTAAGGATTTTCTAGAGATTTCTAGGGATTTCAAGATTTTTTAACGAATTTTAAAGAATTTCGAATGTTTTCATGAAATTTTAAGGGACGTACAGGGTTTATAAGATCAGATTTCGTTCCTGCTGTAAATAATGCGAGATCGGCGATCTCTCGGCTCCAGCGAAAGATCAGCCGTGAACATCAACCGTCATGTTTCCTTGAATTTTAATCAAGCTGTCCGTGACACACCGCGTTCATATGCTTCCGCCCATTATTTTGGGGATCCGCTGTTTCTACAGTGCTACCACAATTCTAATCGTTTTACGCTTATTGTCTTTCAATTAAGGTTTTGCGCTCTCCAAACCGTAAAGATTTCTCCTCGGCTGTATAGATCTCGTCGCATTATGTCTGGGTGGCCCCTTCACGCTTCGACAGGTCTGTTTGTCTTATTTTCTCCCAGTTCGTGTGACGACCGAAAGTAAATAATTAATTTTCCGTAACAAGGATATACTGAAGTTTCCGCTTGTAAAACAATGATTTTATTTTATTGGTATCAATTTTTGATATTTTCTGATATATAGCTTATTGATGAATATGCTTTTGTTATCATTGTGATTTGCTAACTTGACGTTGCTGAAAAACGAATGCAGATGTTAGATAGGTGGCTGTACGGGTGGCCAAGACTTTCGTCAGTTCTAAGTTAGGTTTGACGCCGGGCAAGTCGATTTATCAGAATAATGTGCACGCCATTACCTTCGTGTCCCCGCCTTCAATCCGAAGTCTTGATTTCACGCGAATCTCAGCTAAAACCTTCGACTTTCCTTTCCAACTTCGTCAATTTTAATCCTAACGATGTCTACTGTTTCAGTGGATAGAAAATCGAATTTGATCCATAAGTAGAGAAACTCAAATATAATTACTCTAGATTCTAAAACTTCATTTCAAGTGTAAACTCTTCTCTTGTGTTTTTAATTCCAATTTAATTCTAATGGTATCAATGCTGCAGAAATTGGTAAATTAGCAATAAACCTATAGAATTTCTGCAATTTGTCATCAGCCTTGTCAATACGACTTAATAAAAAAATCATGAAAGAAAGTTTCCTAGACACCTTTCTCTCTAAAATCTCGTCACAGACGAATGAGAGGCTGTGATATCTACAAAGTGAGGCAATTCATCTTCGATATTCATCCCAGTGGGAAAAAATAGTATTTTTGAAACGAGGTCAACTAGACTAGAGACTAGGGAATTTCTTCACGAGCGCCACGAGAAACCATCGACATCTCTTCTATAAATAAAGACGACGGAGATGAGACACGGTGCATCGCATCCCGACCAGACGGAACAAACTGTTTGAACGAATGGGAGTTCTGCCACTGGCTGGCTCCCGTATATTTGTCCCGGGCAGTCCGAAGACCGGATCATATTAATCCGCTCCTAATGAGCGCTTCTGATCGCAGTTAAAATGTACCCGACTGAGAGATACTGGCGGGCCTTCATTATATATACCCACCCGGGTGCGAGTCTCTCCTGGTCAGCCTCAATATTTAACGCGTCTCGGGACGCTCCATCAACTTCGATATCTGCTTCCCTGTCGGTGGTCCGCACATCACTTGGTTAAAAGCCGATATATAATTGTCATATAATATAATTATTCGTAAAATGTATCTAATTTCTTTAAATTATTCCCTTTTGACTCCATATTCTTGGAAATCCACTATATCTTAGGTACTTCCTCATCATATGTAATTCACTTGAAATCTCAACTATCCTTCTGAGGGATAGTTGGGAGAGATTCCCTAGGGATATTTTATTTTATACCATGAGTGTCCTCCTATCTTTCTAAAATCGAAATTATCCCTATTCTAGGGGATAATTTTAAATATAAAATAGTTGATATTTAATTACGATTAACATTTAATTTCTGAATTTACATCTTTAATAATAATATTACTAACTCTATAATATTATTAACTCTAATACAAAAGGTATAAAAACTAATTTATCTTGTATCTTTTATCTTACTAATTTATCTTTTATCCCCCCTAATATATGGGATGTATATTCTATGGGATTTCCATATCCCTCGGAATTGAACGAAATTCCCCTATCCATCGAGAACTAACACATTAACACATTCCTAGCGGTTGACACTTATAGGTGTCAGAAATATTGATGAGGTTCTGACAGGGTCCTGGTTAGTTTTCCCTACATCTGATGGGGCCCTAATCAGGGTAACTGGCAAGACCTACACAAGGCTTGTAATGCTTAGGCAGACTATTGCCCTACTTAAGGAAAACTGGCCAGGCCTTGTCAGTTTACCCAAAAATGCCCTAGTAAATACCCCAACTAGGAAAAACTGGTCCATACTCCATCAGGATTAAAAAACTATATATTTGACTATTAAAGTATAATATTTGATTTTTCTGTGAAAAAGTGTTATTATAAAAAAGAGATATTCATTTTTATGGAAACAATAAGTGATTTTAAGAAATATTTCGAGAATTTCAAAATATTTCATGAGAGTTTGAAGATTTTAGAGCATTCAAATTTTTTGTTGGTATTTGAAGAGATTTTAAATGATATTAAAGAATTTTAAAGGATTTTTAAAAATATTTCAAGTGATTTTAGGGAATTTAAGGAGATTTTAAGAAAGTTCAAGGGATTCTAGGGAATTTCAAAGGATTTTAAGATATTTTCCAAGATTTCAAGAAAATTCAAGTGATTCTATAGGGAATTTAAAGGGATTTTAAGATAATATCCAGGATTTCAAAGATATCAAAGTGCCCTAAAGGATTTCAGGAGAATTTAAAGAGATATAAATATATTTCAAGTCATTTTCAAGAATTTTTAAATAATTCAGGGGAGTTCCAATATTTAAAATTAATTTATACATTTTGTTTATTTTTTCAAAGATTTTCACAAGATTTTAACTGATTTTAGGGAATTTAAAGATATTTAAAGATATTTAAAATATTATTTGTAAATATTCTAAGGGATTTTTAATGAAGTTCAAAAATGTCAAAGGATTTCAAAAGAATATGAAAAAATTAATGAAATTTCAGAGATATTAAAACATGCCAAAGAATTTCTAAAGATTTCAACTAATTTTAAGATATTTCAAAAACATCCAAAAAAGTTTCAAAGTTTAAAGTAATTTTACGATAAAAAAATGTTTTGGATATTCTTTAAAATTTGTTAAACCTCTTGAAATTTACTGAAATTACTAACAACACTTGTAATTCTTTAAAATCCCTTTAAATCTCTAGTTATTAAAAAATATGAAAATAATATATAATTATGAAAACATTAATGTAAGGAATTTCCAGAGCTTTCACAAGATTAAAAAAATTATAAGATATCGTAAATGTCTTTGAGAGATTTTAGTGAGTTTTAAGAGATTTCAAGTCATTTTAAGGATTTTAAAAGGATTTCAAAAAATTTCCAGTGATTGTAGTAAATTTAAAAGGATTTTAAGATATTTTCCAGGATTTCAAAGATATCAAAATTTACTAAAGGATTTTAAGAGATTTCAAGTCATTTTAAGGATTTTAAAAAGATTTCAAAACATTTTCAGTGATTCTAGGAAATATTACGTTTCCTAAAGGATTTTAAGAAATTTCTAGTGGTTTTATAGGAAGATTGAAGCGATTTCAAGAGATTTCAAGTGATTTTATGGAATTACAAAGCATTCAAAAAAATTTCAAAATTTTGAAGCAATTTGGCAATAAAAAATGTTATGGTATTTTTCTTATTTGTGAAATCTCTTGAAATTTACTGAAATTACTGAAAACTCTCGTTATTTTTTAAAATATGTTTAAATCTCTGTTTATTAAAAATTATGAAAATAATATATAATCATAAAATGTAGTTTAATAATAATTTTCATGAAAACCTGTTTAAAATCCCCAGAAATATATCTTTCCGTGTTTGTCAACAATATACAGATCACTAGATTTTCAAATATATTAATATAATCATCTTTTATATTGTCATAAATAATCCAGAAAGATGTTAAAATTGTCGGCTATTCCCTATTTTTACCCCATGTTTGGTTTCAACATGAAAAACTCTTCAATACCCTGTTTTCAGTATTAATACATTGATATTAATTAGATATTACTACTATATTATATTACCCCATAAATGCCAAATAATATAAAAATATTTTTATCGAATATATAAATGCTGACCAAAAGCTCGACAGAACCTTATTTTAAATATGGCTAATTACTTTTAAACCAACTTCAAAAAATTCTCAAGACATATTTTTAGCGCCCTGCAAAATTTTGTTTCAACAGGTTCAAGGATATGGACCCCTAACACAAATACATACAGAAATTCTCCTTTAAATATATAGACATATATATAGAATCTATTTAATTTCAACAGTGAAAGAAATTGGATCGACCTCCTCAAACATCCACTCAAGACTTGTGTCAATATTAAAGAATCCATCCTCCTTCATCGCAGACACCTAGTTAATCATCCAAAAACACATCACCAATACTTTTTCAAAATTTCGCGTGAGATTCGACGTAAATATTTTTTTATTCAGCTTGCTGTTAGAAGCTCGCGTTAGGAATCTTGAGACTAATTGATAGGCATGCTCGGAATGGCGTTGAAAAATGAATATTCGTCTGAACGGACACACATCCAGAAAATCTCACCCGTTTTAGCGTCGCACGCGTCAGCAAGTCTTCAGATGCAAACATAATCGTTAAGCTGTGGAAATATCGCTGAAAATTTGTCAACTGTTTCTTAATAGACTTCAACTTATCCCAAAGCTCTCGTGAAGGTGTGGAGAAGCTTTGATGAAGCTCTTGTGAGGTTCTGGGCCTCTGTGAAGCTTTCCTCAAGATTTGGTACACCAGAGTAGATGCATAGCAACAAGAGAGGCAGATCGCGATGAACACTGACGAATTCATCGAAAATTCGGCGCGTTTGAACTCGAAGTTGTGAGAGGAAGAAGTCGGCTGAGAAGAAGAAGATGAAGAAGTGATGGGGTTGAAAATAGTCACCAGGAACGGAAGCAACAAATAATGGCGTTAGGTGTGGACGCAAACCGGGCGTGACGTGTTGTACACACGTCGAAATATCCACGAAGTCGCGAATATACATGTGGTCGCGCCCCATATAATCTCGGTGATGCTTCTCGAGTCTCCTCCGCCTTGGAGATCATGCTTGATCCGAGCCGAGAGCCTTCGCTCTGTGCCAGCTTGTCATTGTATTATATTCAGTGCCACAATGTTGGATCCGAGTCCAAGACAAACTTTGAATGTCGGGCATCGACGATTTATCGCGTTGACAGATGCCGAAAATTCAAGCTGGAAATATATTTTTAAAGATATGCGAAACTGTTTCACGCGAAGTCTTTACCATTTTTTTTTTGTGGAGAGCATTGTCTTTACGAGTAACAATTTGTTTCCTCATCATGCCTCATGGCTCTTCTTAATGCACAGAGCATATAAAAAAGGGATATTTTTTAACACCAAAAACAGTATTTTCAAAATATTTTAGAAGCTTTCCAATAATTTCCAGGGATTTCAAGGAGTTGTTTCAAAACATTTCTGGATTAAGCATTTTTCTATGCTGACCTTATGTGAGGGGTACGTTACTTTCTTACGTAAGATTTTTTCTTTTTTGAAAATCACTGAAAATCAAATTTAAATAACGGAAAAATCAGATTATCAGTCTAATATTAATAATAATAATAAATAATAAATGTTCGTTTGAAAAGAGTCCATGTTTTTATATTGTCTCACACGACGACATTAGGAAATAATTTATTTGAACAAAATTACGTAAGATAAAGGGGGGGCAGCCCCTTAGGTAAGATCTGACATAACAAAACCCGTATCAATAAAGCGATTTTCATTCTTTTATAATATACATAAAATAAATTTAAATTTTATGTTTACTTTACAATTTACAACATATTCTGACCGTACATTCGAGTTCATTCACATTAAAGTTGCTGTGTTTCCATGAATTCGCGTAAAATTCTTTTTGCAATCTCATGTTGAAAAGGTTCGGCAAATATAAGTCAAATTGACGCCTTACAAATTAAACCATTTATTATATATTATATGACATATACACATGTTTTGTTTGATTGGGTTTCTTCTTATTTTCCTAGCTGTTGTTAGGGTGCACCTGATGAGAATTTAAATAAGGTCGCCTAGATCTTGCCCTGTCCTGTTGTTGAACCATAGGTGCGACATAACTCGGAATATGATTCATATGTCCATAAATCCAATTTCTCTGTGCAGGAACAGCCACATTGACAAAAATTTCAGGCTGTCCATGACCCCCATCAGAAGATAAAATACCAAACAAGTAATTCTCGTAAACCAGAGCACTACCAAGATCCCCTGGACCACAAAATTTGTCTGGATGATAAGTACAAATCACTTCCTGCGAATTAATGTCGGGATCATTATTGTGATAAGCTGCACAATCATGTGTGCTGATAGTAGGCAAATGAATTGATCGAATTTCTTGTGGCATGATCTGTCTCCTGAAAAAATAATATTGTATTAATTAATACAGGCCAATTTCATTTTCCAGTATAGAAAAAAGCAACAAATGACTTACTGGTTTCCTCCACTGCTACAGCCTAGAACGCCACTGAAATGCCAACAAAATTGTGTTTATTCATGTTCTATAGGATAATTAATTCAATAAAATAATAATAATACATAATAGTTATTTATTTTTATCATACCTGCTGTGATTCAGTGCAAGCCCATAGCCACTGACGGTAACATATGTATTGGGACTGATTTGTCCATCTGCTGATTGGAAAATTGTTATTGGTTCATTCTTGGATTCGAATCCGAAGGCGATAGGTGTGTCAAGTGAAAGCAAAGCTATATTGTTTATAAAGGAATGAGGTGTACAGGATGGGTGCCTCAGTATTCCATTAACAGTGTGACTTCTTCCACCCCTTGTTGCTATTGTACCAGAAATAATGGTGTAGTTTGATAAATCCATTACGCAGGTACATGGAGCTAAGATAACAGTAGCTGATAATATGGTTCCAGCGCAAGCATGTGCACCATTTTCCTGAACATGGACCAGGTAAGGAACATCTCGAAGACGCACTCGTGTATTTGCATTCGGCCTTCTGTCAATCACTCGTTTTTTACGCACGAGAAGGTCTGATGAATCCGCTGGAATTATAATTGAAAATTAAATTAATTTTGAGTAGTAAGACGTACTTTATATATGTGGTTCGAATTTTGAAGCCCTGTTTATATTTCCAGAATATTTACTTACCATTTGCAGAATTTGTTGGATAGGCGAATCCTTGAGACAAAGTCAGGCAAAGAATTAAGTACTTCAACAAAAGTTGTCCCATTTTTTAAGGAAAATTTTAGACTCTGCAAATCCTGGAACTGACTGCTTCTTTCAATGGCCACACGTATATATAGCTAAGTTGAAACTTGAATTGAGATTTTAATCATTAAAACTTATTTTTCAAATCTGAATTGTAAAATGATATTTACACAGACATAATATTAAAATAATATCTATATTCTTCACAAATATTATCTTTTTAACAGAGATATCATTTTTTGTGTTCGCACGTGTACTTTGTCCTCTGAAGAAATCATGACGCTTCCAAAATAACTCTTTATTGCTCATAGTCTCATAAAGATTTGTGTACATAAATTAATCCTATCTAAAGCCTTAAACGCAGATACCTTTATAGTTCTCATAAAGATAAGTGTGTCGTATAATTCAATAATTGTCTTCGAATAAAATAGATATAATTACATGGATTTCCAAAGATTTTTATGAACTCTAGAAGTTTCCTATTAATTTCAAATTATACTTTATCAAATTTTAAGATATTTCGAAGCATTCTAAGATATTTCAAAATATTTAAAAATACTTTAAGAGCTTTTAAAAAGAAATACCTCAACACTGATGAACCTTTCGCGTCATTTATAATAGATTCCTCAATCCGAATTTCTACGTTTAAATGTTATCTCTTTCGTACTTTTCTCTCTGCATTGTTGATCTCAAACTGCGATAACATGGATTGTACGAAATGTATGTTGAATGACCAACCAATCGATCGATAGCTGTCAATCGATAACTTGACAGTGTGCTCGCGACGTAGGCGGTCTGAAAAAAAGTCATCCAGAGCAGCGCAACCATTTATAATCCATGTCGATTGCACAGCTCGAAAAATGGTAAATGCTATTAATGATCGCATTAGTAATTGCATTCAGCGCTGCTCATGTTGACCCGATGATACCTATACTCAGACTCAGAGGTAAGAATACCCTTGTAACGATCTGGCCCACATTCATGGCAACTGCGATCATTTGTGAATGAACGCACATTCAACATTTCAACCGTTGCACTTTTGATCTCCAGGTTATTAATTATCTACAAGTAGCTGCTAACACCTCCATTTTTTTTGCTCCCGTTCAGATTAACTACAAGGAGGTTCGCCACTTTTTAACCCTTTCCACCTCGCGTAATTATTTGGTTATTCAGGCATTTAATGATGTATTATATTTCTTATATTCATGAAAATTCCCATTTCCAAAATGTCAGGAATGTCAGGGAAAATTCAGGGAAATGTCAGAGTAATTAAAAAATGGAATCTTGTCTACATGCATATTTTTCCTTAATAACTACAAAACACCTCCTCTATACGTTTATTAATCGAAATTTAACATTTTAGTCCTTTCGGCAACTAATGAATGTTTACAATTGATCATTAATTACAAAATGATTAATGGTGCTAGACCACCTAGTCGATTAGTGTCGCTACGCCTACTTTTCAACAGATGTTTATGTTTCCTTAATAATTTCAGCGAGTATAATATGCAGTTCAATTTTTTTTCTCATAAAATTACTTCATTTAATTTCCGTTAAAGCATCCCATAAATTCCCCAAACTAGTGATCTGACTTTCAGGCGACGATCTTTTATCGTGCAATCTACTTTTATAAAACGGCTATGCTCACCTTTTGGCGATTTTGTGTGGACATTAAGCACCGTTCGTGGGCTCGTTATAATTTTCATGCAAAACAGGATGTCGGAACGGATGTCCCGTGGATCGTATCTCGCTTCCTGATTATCGAGTTTAGTTAGATTGGTAACTGATGATCACTGGAGGCGATGCTCGGAAGGTGGCTCTTATCGTCCTATTAGGGGATCCGCTCTCAGTACTTTATTGAATGGCCGGGCATCGTTTGGTCGCTTTATCAGAGCAGCGAATCGGTGCTCGCGCTCTTTTATGGTCCTTAGGCGCGCATCTTTTATACACTTTTCTTTATTACTTAACGTAAAGTAATAAAATTGTACCACCAATTAGTATAATTCCCTGTATACTGGCATCAGCTATGGCGGTACGCGAGCGTGACATCATTAGCGTATGCATGTTACTTATACAAGTACTTTCTGTGTGAAAACATTTGTTCCTTCTTATTATCCTTCATGAACATGAAAAAGAACTACAGGATTAAGGAGTTTTTGGGAATATCATCATTTAAGTTAATATCTATCTTTCTAATCTATAATATATTTATCTGTAATATATGTAATCTATCTGTAACCCTTGCAGAATTTTTTATGGGGTTCTGACAGGGTCCTGGCCAATTTTCCTTACTTTTGACGTGGCTCTAACCAGGTTAACTGGCAAGGTCCACAAAAGGATTGTAATGCTTAGGTAGAATATACAATATTGTCCTACTTAAGGAAAACTGGCAAGGGCATTGGTAGTTTACCCAAAAAATGTCCTAGGAAATACCCCACCTAGGAAAAAGTGATCAATACCCCATCAAGATTATAAAAACTGTTCTGTGGAATCATTATTTAGAATATTTGATTATTAAACTATTTAATTTTTTGAAAAAAGTCCTATTATAAAAAAGAGGTATTAATTATATAGAAACAATAAGTTATTTTTGGAAATTCAAAATAATTCACGAGAGTTTCAAGATTTTAGAATATATAACATTTTTTAAGGATTTGAAGTGATTTTAAATGATATTAAAGAATTTTAAAGGATTTTAAAAAGATTTCATGTGATGTTAAGGAATTTAAGAGGGTTTCAAGAAATTTCAAGTGGTTTTAGGGTATTTAAAGGGATTTTATAATATTTCCCAAGATTTCAAAGATATTAAGATTTCCTAAAGGATTTCAGGAGAATTTAAAGCGATATAAATAGATTTCAAGTTATTTTACAGAATTGTTAAAGAATTCAAGGATTTAAAATAATATTGAAAAATTTTTAAACGATTGTAAAACAACATCCAAGAATTTAAGGATTTTCAAGTATTTTAAAAAAAATTTCAATTGATTTTAAGCAATTTAAGGAGATTTCAAGAAATTTCAAGTGATTCTATATGCAATTTAAAAAGACTTTAAGATATTTTCCAAGATTTCAAAGATGTCAAAGTTTCCTAAAGTATTTCAGGAGGCTTTAAAGCGATATAAATTTAGATTTAAAGTTATTCTAAAGAATGTTTAGAGCTTTAAAGAATTCAGGGGAGTTTCAAGATTTTAAATTAATTTACACATTTAAAAATTTTTTCAAAGGATTTTAAATGATACAGAACATTTTTAAACAATTGTAAAAGAACTTCAAAAAATTTAAGGATTTTCAATAATTTTTTAAAGATTTCAAATGCTTTTAAGGAATTTAAGGAGATTTCAAGAATGTTCAAGTGATTTTAGGGAATTTAAAAAGATTTTAAGATATGTTTCAAGATTTCAAAGATATCAAAGTTTCATAAAGATTTCAGGAAAATTTAAAGCGATATAAATAGATTTCAAGTTATTTTAAAGAATTGTTAAAGACTTCAAAGATTTAAAATTATATTGAAAAATTTTAAAAGATTGTAAAAGAACTTCCAAGAATTTAAAGATATCAAAGTTTCCTAAAGATTTTAGGAAAATTCAAAGCGATATAAGTAGATTTTAAGTTATTTTAAAGAATGTTTAAAGAATTCAGGCGATTGATTTAAAATATTTGTAAATATTGTAAGGAATTTTTAATGATGTTAAAAAATGTCAAAAGATTTTAAATGAATAAAAAAAAATTAAAGAAACCCAGTTGTATTAAAACATGCCAAAGGATTTCTAAAGATTTCAAGTGATTTTAAGGAATTAAAAAATATTCAAGAAAGTTTCAAAATTTTGAAGTAATTTGACAATAAAAAATGTTTTAGTATTCTTCTTATAATTTGTAAAATTGCTGCAATTTCTGACACGAATTTCAAGTATAATAATAAAATAATTATAAATTATATAATTTATAATAATTCATAGGGTCATTAAAAGAGTTACTTCTAAATTTATTGAAATATCAAGTTGAAAACTTCTATACACATAATTAAAGTTAAATCATTAAGGTGCGTTTATTTGGTCCTCAATATTTACATTTATAAAAAAATACTTTAAATTTTCATTAATAAACGCATCTTATCATATTTTCTTTAATTTAAAAATTTTTCAATTTGATATCTTAATAAATTTACAAATTAACATTGTAGAGAAAAAAATGTCGGTAAGATAGACATAGCAATAAATATTTTTAACGATTTCAAGATATTTTAAAACAACTAGCAGACCAACACGTGCGCTACGCGCACGATTATTTATTTATTTTCTTACAAATTCACGTCATTAAAAAATCAAATGTAGAAAATCTTAAAAAAATTGTGAAATCCTTTAAAATTCCACGAGGAACTTTAAAATTTCTTAACATTCTTTGAATTCCCTAAACTTCCTTAAAAATCTCTTAAAATTTCATGAAGTCCTTTTAAAATTCAACTAAATCTTTTAAATATTATACATATCTCTTGTAATCCCTTTAAATTTTAAAGAATTCCAAATGTTTTAAAATTTTGAATAATTTTAAGAGATTTCTAAGAATTTTAAAAGATTTCAACGAATTTAAGCGATTTCTAACATTTTCTAAATTTTTCTAATTTTTCATGAAATTTTAAGGGCATGTGTTACTTACCATATGAGCAAGTTTTTAAACCAGGTTTTTTTCTACAATTTTTATATTTTCAAAAAAATTATAGTCAACATCCGTCAAGAACGTGAACACGAACGGATGTTGACTAAAATTTTTTTAAAAATGTAAAAATTGTAGAAAAAAAACCGGGTTTAAAGACTTGCTAATATGGTAAGTAACACATGCCCTTAAGGGATTTCAAAAGGTTTATATGAATTTTAAGGGGTTTTTAGGAATTTTAAATTCCTAAGGTTCTGGAATTTCGAGGAATTTAAGGATATTTTCACAGATCCTCTTAATATCCTTTAAAATTCCATGAAAAGCTTTTAAATCCTTTAAAATTACTCCTAAAAATCAAATTTTTTTTTTTAATTCTTACAAGCTTTTTAAAATTCTTTGAAATTCCACTAAATCTTTTAAATATTATACATTTCTATTGTAATCCCTTTCAATACATAGAAACCTCTTAAAATCTTTTAAAATTACTGAAAATTCTTTCAAGACTTTTAAAATCCTTTAAAATTCCACGAAAATATTTATAATTCCTTAAAATTTTTTCAAGTTTTTTAAGTCCTTTATAATGTAACGAAAAACTTTAAAATTCTATAACATATATAAAAATTTTTCAAAACTTTTCAAAATTCCACAAAAAAATGATTTTAATCGTTTTTGTGTATTTTTAAGGGACTTCAAGAGGTTTTTGGGAGTTTTCAGAAATTGTAACGTATTTCGAAGGTTTTCCTGACATTTTTTTGCACCATTAGTTTGTTTTTCTTCTTTCAACTTCAAGTCATTCAAAAACCAATCAGGTTTGCAACAACAATGTATGCGAGATTTTCGCGATATATCGTGACAACACTTTTTTAAGATAGGATTTTAAAAGCTTTTTAAGAAATCTCGTGAAATCCTGATGTTTTGAGTTCTTGTGAAATCTACAGTTATATATCAAAAAGATTCCCCCTGAAAATTCCCAATTCTCCACAAATTCCGCAATAAGAGATGTAGATGCAACACAGAAGGCGTTGAATAGAAAATTCTGCTCTACATCTCCATCAATGATGTAATCTAAATGATTCCCTCGTTTAGTGAATGACCTCTATAAATTCTGGTATTTTGTTAGGTATAAATCAATACTGATTGAATCTAAAAAGAATTTGAAACCCAGGAGCGAAGTTCCCACCCCAAATAGCAATTCAATTGATCTTGTCCGTTTCTGTCAGACAATTCATCTTGTTCCTTCCGGCGCGTCTGGACGTGCGTCTAAGTTCTAAGTTGGACGGTGGTTCCTGCGTCTTCTGGGTCCGCCGCGACGCTTCGCTGCCACGATTCCATCCGTCGCCCGGGAAAAAAAGGGACAGCTGTCCAGTCGACCGCCAAACTACCCATTAATTACGGACCTGGACCCACTCACACTATCTCACTTGTTTGTATTTTTCGTGTCCTCAATCCTTCGCCCGTCGTGAATAAAAATTGTTCTGCCAAGCCACAAGGCGAACTTAACCGCATATAGTCGCGCTTACCATCTTCCGCAACGTTTTTACTAATTGAATTTAATGGAGCGATGACCGACCAGCGGCCAAAATGCTTAACCCTGTATTTTCTGTATGATACTTGAAATACAGTATAATTTAGTACATATAGTATAATTTAGTATATAGTATAATTTCAGGGCATTCAGAATGATTGAAAAAATTTCATGGGATTTTAGAGGATTTATTATAGATTGAAACACGTGGCTTACACTTGTGTCAGAAATCGGAAATAAGAAACTGAAATTTTCGATCCCGCTTCCTGGGAATATTATTTTTCCGGCTAGAAATTTTCACACAATAAGGGTCATAAATCCTACTACTTTTTGCTGCTCCAAGTTCCAAGGTCGCATTGCCATAAACCTGAAAAGATCTGAACTACGGTTGTAGAAGGGCTTAGATCATAAAAAAGATCGTACTTCTTTTTATAAAATTGTGAAACTCATTTTCAATAACCGATAAATATTTTGTACTTCTTGAGGAGGAAAATAATTTAATGTAATTTGAAAAGCTCACATAGATTGTTGTTGGAAATTTGATTGGCTTTTAAATGACTTGAAGTTGGAAGAAATAAAACAAAAAACATGCCCGTAGCGCGTGTTTGGATGCTAGTTATGTAATAATGAATGTCGAATTAAGTATTTGTTATTAGTCCACTAAAAAGACCATTAAGAAACTGTAAATGTGAAATGCAACTTGAAACCCGCGAAGGGTGAAGGAACGATAATTTTCGAGACTTCCACCTTTTTTTAGGTCAACGCAAATGACAGGGCTGTGCTGGGAAGATGATGCGATACGAAATTGACTCGAGAGTGGAAATGTAATTACTTTTGCGTGCAGCTAATACCAGGATGACAAGGATAGTCAGCTATTCAATTTGATACGGTGTTAAAAGTTATAAGTTCTCACTGCATTTAACACCAAAAATCCATGACTATTCACCATTAAATTTTATTATGCAATCATTTTATTTTAATATACATCATAAATAAATTCGGCAAACTACATATTATCCTAAATATAATCTATAATATATATCAAATATTTAAATATCTTTTGATCTGAAGTCTGAAGATAATTTGAATAAATTTTGTTTTCAAAACTACATTGTGGTTATTATCTAGAGGAAAAGAGTAAAAGAAATGACTTGCGCAGTCAATAACCGATTATTCATATCAGCAACTTCCGCTTTTTATAGTGCACAATGAACGATATTTTGCTTTCGATGTAATTATAATTACGAGAATAAGCATTTTATCAATTTTTTATGACGTCAAAACAAGGAATCTTCGATTGGAAGAAATTATAATTAATACAGTTTAAGAAACAAGAGGGATTCGTTTCAAGGCAATTTTAAATAAAGCGTTATTGAAAGCTGCATGATTAATAGTGTATGGAATAATATAGCATTAAAAATATGGATAATTGGAAAACCTTTCTATAAAATATATTGAAATTCCTTAAAATTATATAAAATCCAGTAAAATCTTTTTGAATTCTTTGTAATTGCTTTATAATCATTTAAAATTTCTAATAAATCCCGGGGTAAATTTCTGCTATATATACGAGAAGATATAGGAATGGGCAGGTATTCAGCTATACCCACACTTTTACATTTTTCAGTTCACGAAGGTGAGCCATTCTGACTTCATTCACGTCAGATGTGAAGCGACTGAGTCATTTATCTGCCAAGCAGTTTATCTAACGATGCGTTGCTAGTTCATTCTTTATATGAATCTACAAGTCAATAAAATCTCTCCCATGTCAATAAAATAACGACACAACATTTAATAAAATTATATATATTAAAAAAACATTATACTAATGCCATGAACAATTTCAATTTAAATTGTAATTAAAATCCGAAACTGAATTCAGCTTCGCATTTCGGCTTTATTTTTGATTGAAAGATTCCAAATTACAAAATACAAACAAGGGATAGAAGAGTTAAGGATAATTGGCAAATTTTGGACGTATACTCTGTGCGTGCAAATATAGGGAGTGGTTTTTTGTTTTTTTTTTCTACCATGCAATATAGTTATAGTCATGTATGAAGTACTCAGGAGAGGGTGGAGACGTGGTTGTCTTTCCTGGCGCGTCAAGAGCAACTCGCCCGTTTCCGGTACACGCGAAACCCCCATTAACTTTACTTGAGCGCATGGAATTTCGCCATAGGTTCATTTCGCGAGTGGTCAAAATAACATGATCATAATATCAAACCATTCAAACTTTCAAAATTATAAATTAGTGATATGTAATTGAAATTATCCATCTAAATGGATTTCAAAGAATTTTAAAGATTAAAAATTATAGGATTAACAAATAAAAATAAATAAACATAGAAAGTAATAGAGTATAATTAAGTGGCAGATATGTATATCTGGATATGGAACCCCTCTTATCTTTTATCTCTTATCAATCATCGGATTTACGGGCTAGATGTCTATACTGTCTGTACTTTCCACCCTTCTTCTTTTTTTTCATTGAATGTCCAATATGCAGAAGGGATTATTTTATTTCACGGGAGAGTATAGAATTCGCAACACTATTGATCCTACATTCGTTTGTGTAACGTGTTTACTTCTCACCGCGGATTTCTTCTCTTCTCTTCTCGAACAGCGTATTTTCTGCACCTCAACCCCCGTCGACCATCCGACTCAGCAGGGGTGGATCCGTACCACTATGGCATGCGGGATTGGTGGCGCTGGAGAGGGTGGCCGTGGGACGGGGTGCCTGAACACCATTTATCATAGCTCGCACTGTCAATCTCCACCGCATTGATACGACGACGGTTCGCCGACGTCGCGGCGCTTTTCTGCCCCTTCTCCACTGCACCCGACGTATATTCAGTTGCCCAAGTGAAATTAAAGAGAAAAATTAAAAGGAGATTATTCTTTATGGTTGGAACTTCATCCATCAAGATACACAAACTCAAGGTGTAAATATAAAATATTTGTATATAAATCGTAAGGGCGAGTACCCTTAGGTTACAAGTTAGGCAACACATTTTCCAACAATAAATTTTACTATATGTAAATTTATCCTGCATATTTTTTAAGAGATATTTTGAATATGTTTACAAACTTAATTTGTTTCAAGGATGAAAAGTTCTTTTCTTAAGATGATGATGGAATTACTTAGAGGATAAATCCTTTGGGAAAGATGTTTGTAAACAGTTTAAGATTTAAGCCGCCCTTCTTAGACACAAAAGTAGCAACTGGTAGGGTCAACTTCTAATTTATCTAAATATTTTCCCTTTTAGGTGTTAATACCTATCTTGGAAGTTGTGAAGTAGCCCCTTGGGAGCAGTGGGCATCCTAATCTGCATTCAACACGTGCATTGAGACGATCAGCAATCTACCTGAAAAGTACCCTGGGATCATGCTTTGTTTAGGTTCAAAAAGCTGAGCTGTGCAAATCCCAAGACAATAACACCTTCTTCAATTCTTCTTAAACACTTCTTTAGAAAGAAATGCCCACATAATATCTTTGATTATTGGATTGTTTTAAAACACAACATCATTGCAATTAGAATTAGAAGAAAACAATTAACGAATTGAAGTTAGAATGTCAGCTTTATGGTCATAGTTTTACTTTTTGAAGACAGTAAGAAGTATTTTTATTCAGTAAAAAGCTAAATACATTATCTCGTGATTGTAAATCCTGTATGTAGAATCGGATTGAGATTTATTTAATTAAGAAAGTTGTCTACAGAAAGAGTTGACCTTAACGGACCGAAATGATTCGGGGGACTGACATCGATGCTCAGCAGGAGGCAAAAAGAGATTGACACATACTGCTGGCCAGTATGATATACACGTGTTCGAAAATTCATGCCTTGGTTAGATGGTTGGACCATAGGATGGCAGAAACGTCACCGACATGTCACAAGTTTCTCGTTTGCTGCCCCCGATGGCTCAGCACTTTTTGCGCCCCGCCTCGGAACGCCTGCTTGTTTCATCCCTGAATCCTACTACACCCTTTATGTTCATAACAAGTAGCTACTTAAACTCCCATTAAATCATTCGACAAATGTTTATATGCATTTTTTCATGATTAATCCATCAAAACACCGAAATATAATCATCTTTTAGTTCAAATCAGTTCAATTTTAGGGTCCTTCTATTTGCCAATTTATTGAAACTTTTATTGTTAGACTTAGACTGACTTTCGTTACTAATAGATTGGCTCGCAGTGCAGTATGTCGCACTGCGCACGTCGCAAACAAAATATAAATCAGTCGAAGAATAATAGGCCGTAAGGCAGCAGACCGGCTGCTTGATCCCGATATTCCCAATTTTCCCAAATGGTTACAAACGCCGCCCCCCTTTGGATTCCCTTTTGCCTTCAGTTTTGCCCTTTTTGGTATACATGCCTTGCCTGTAGGGCACATATGTCGATTTTGAGATGCGCACCATTTCACGCAAGAGAGAATCCACATTTAATTTGTCCCCTGGACAAAGGAGAGTATTATTCAAAAGATATGAGTCCTATGGTAATTAAGAATTAAGACATTCATCATCATTCACATTTTACATTTTATATGAGTGCTTTTCTAAAAGGAGCAGTAAAATAATTTACTTCGGGCTGATGTAATTCGTAAAGTTGCACTTTAACTCACCCCTTCTTCACCTGAAACGGATTTCCCAAGTACACATTTCAAGGAAGTAGGTGAGGCAAGTAAACAAAGTGCGTACCTTAAGCAGTTGGAGGAAAGTCTTGCGAGTGACGTCTTTCTCCGCGAACCCTGCTGGCGACGATTAATCAACCCCGCGAACCCTCCCCGCCCCGTACATACACGTGCATTTAGCACGGTCCTCTTTCACTACTCGCCCCTTCCCTTTCTCATTCCTTCGGATTTTCATTAATCCCACTTTTCGTCTCGTTTTGACTTTTGAGGCGAACATTGGCGTAACTTGGTTTATGGGGGTCCTAGATATTTTTACAGCAGGGGGCCCCTCATCCAACTGTCTCTGCCTTCGAAAAAAAGGTCCTGGAAACAATTTTTTTTTTTCAAAGATATGCAATACTATTTTGGAGGGATGTCACGGGGCTCCAGACAACCAGGTTGCTAAGAATTTTAAGAGATTTTGACGATTTTTAAGTAATTTTGAATAAATTCAAAAGAATTTTTAAATGATTTTGTAGAATTTTAAGGGATTGGAGTATATTTTGTGGAATTTTAAAAGAATTTATGCAATGTTAAGAGATTTTTAAGAATTCTTAGCGATTTTAAAAGGGATTGTAAATTTTTTGAAATTTGAGAAATTTGAAGAGGTTTTTGAGCTAATTTAAAAATATTTCAAAGAATTTCATCGATTTCTAAGGTTTTCATGGAATTTTATGGGATTTGAAAAGGGTTGCAAGAGTTTTATGGGGTTTTAAGGAATTTTAAATGTTATCATGGAATTTTCAGGAATTTTGAGATTTTTAAAAAGATTTCTAAGAATTTCAAGGGATTTTATGAAATTTTATGAGATTTCCAATAATTTTAAGTGATTTCCAGAGATTTTTCTGATCTTTAAAAGATTTTGTGAGAATTTTAATGGATTTTAATGGATTTTGAATGTGGTAGAATTTTGAGGAAATTTCAGACATTTTACCGTATTGTAAGGAATTTTGTCTATTTTTAAATGATTTTAAGAGAATTCAAGGGATTTTTATAAGTTATAAAGAATTTCGTAAAATATTAAAGGATTGCATGGAATTTGATGAGATTTCTTATAATTTTAATGAATTTTTAAGGATATAATGAGAATATTATCGTAAAATCCTAATAAATTTCCAATAGTTTTTAGGAATTTTGAGAGATTTTCAAGAATTTTAATGAATTTCAGGGGATTTTTATAACTTTTAGAATATTGTATGAATTTTGAAAGATTAAAATTTTTTTTACATAATTTTATTGACGGATTTCAAAAGATTTTTATGACTCAAGAGATTTCGTAGAATTGAAAAGGAGTTTCAAAATTATCGACAAATTTTTAGGGATTTCAAGAGATTTTTCTGATTCTTAAAAGATTTTGTGGATTTTTAAGAGTTTAATGAAATTTAAAGTGAATTTAATGTATTTTAAAAAACACTAAGAGATTTTAGTTTTATAAAAAATTTGTAAAATTTAAAGGATTTCATGGTATTTTATGAGATTAATTATATTATATTATAAAATTATAGATTAATCATATTATAGCTATAATTATGCAAATTTAGGTAGTAATTATAAATTTCGAGTGTGAATTAATTTTTTAAATTGACTCAAAAGTCGTTTCTTCTATGAAATTATGAAAAATTTATAAATTTACTCTCATGACTCATAAAATTCCTTAAAATTTTTGCATATCCCAATAAATTTTATAAATTTCGTGAAATCCTTTGAAATCTCTTAAAAGTCCTTAAAAACACTTAATATCCCATAAAATATCGTTGAATCTCTTAAAATTTCTTAAAATACCACAAAAATCCCGTAAAATCCTTTAAAATTTCTACAAATCTTAATAAATTTCATAAAATTCCTTGAAGTCAAAAGACTTTAAATCCCACGTGAAATAAATAAAATACAAATAAATTAGGTGAAAGCCAACGCAAAATGCATAATCGCACAACGATTTCCGAATCGATTTCCTTCTAACAACTTCAAGTCATTCAAAAGCCAATCAGAATGTTGATTCCCCTTTTTAAATTCTCATCAGAGAATGTATTAGTTTTTTTCTTAATTTCAAGAATCCAAATTTTGAGAAGGTTTTTTTGCTCTCCTGAACAATTTTTCCCATGGCACTTATTATATATGGTTTTGCTGTGACACCCTGCAATTATATGCTAATCGACACAAATTTTTGTCCTCATCAGTTAAATTATGCTGTTTTGGACGAAAAATCATTGACCAAGAGAGACGTATCTATTTAGCGAATGGACGAGTGTCGATGTCCGGGAATGCTTTAAAATAATTATCGTTGACTGCGGTGAAGATAATAGGTCGCATCGCGGACAAACTATAAATAGTAAAGGATCCCTCGAAGGAAAAAAGTGATTAATGATCCTAAGTGGTGTCCGAACCGGGACTGCGTGGCACCGCACGTTTCATAGCGGATCACAGAAAGAAGTCGCATTTATGCACGATTATGTGCATGTATGTACACATATATATAAATACATACATATATAAATATATATGTATGTATTATACGCATATATGTGAATTACATGTATTTTCTACCTATGCGAGCATTCACTGATAATAAATAATGCTCGAGAAGGGAGAATTGGGGAATAAAACTTTATGGGGAGCCTGAAAGGCACATCAGAACCGTAAATGATTCCCGCGACTGACTTAATTCCATCGGTCAGATAATCATTGCCTCGAAAATGTTATTTTTCATCCAAACACATATCAACGCCTCTTGTAACTTGATACAGTTTCTATAATTCTCTGCTGCAGTATATAAACGCTTGAATTGTCCGATTTATCAAGTTATTTTTATTTCTGTACAACAATACATTATTTATAATTGAATGTTACTTATTTGGAATAAAGGATCATTATTTTATTACATCGTTGTATTACATACGTTTCAAATTTCAACCCACTATTTTCGAAACATTCCCAGCCATAACTATTATTATAAAAAAATTCGGGAATTTTTCCAACAATGGAAACACAGCACAACAAATTCGTTATACCTGAGTTTGAGAAATGTGTCCTAAAAGTTTTCTATTTACTCGCGTATTACGAGCTTACCTTTCAAATCGTAACTATTTGTTACCTGAATTTAAGAGATTTTTGCTTCGGACACGCGTTGCCACGCGTCTTCTTCTCTTTCGCCATGCACTGACACATACAACCGAAATTTTTATTTTACCTCACTATCTACAAACAAAATCATAGTGCAGTTGTTTCTTTATGGTGTTATGCAGGTAAGATGTGTAAATTTAGGGCTCTCCTGCTTCTGACGAGGTCCTGAAGTCTTCTCAGGCGGCATTTCCTTCCACTTTGCTGACAATAAGCCATAAAACTTTCTCCTCCTTGGGCGTGCGAAGGGTCGACGACAACTCCAGTTTATGTTTCACTCTCGGGTCACAACTAAATCCTGCAACACTCTCTGCATCACTTTGTAGGATTCGAGTGCGACCAATCGATGCACAACTGCCTTTTCGAGTTTTCCACATTTTGAGGTAACATCCGGACGTCCGATTCTGGAACGAACCGATATTCATGCAATTTCAAGCATGTGTAGCTTTCGAAAATATGGAGTGACCATTGGGGTCACCATTGGGCAAGCTATTGGGTCAAAAAGATTATCAGATGATACCAACATTATAAAACCAAAAATTCTTAATGAAGCACTCGATTACAAAAATCAGTGTTTTGATCATTTCGAATTAAAAAAAGATACAACAGGAACAAAAAATTCATCTTTCTCTTCTCTCTAATCTTGTCCTACCTAAAAGATTTGTCTCCGAATTCAAGATCTGGTATCACACATCAGATTGGTGGAACGAATCAGAACGATAGGCCCTGAATACAAAAAGGCATCAGTATCAGAAACGGGGTGCACACATGGCTGTCATTGTGCAAGGTCGCGGCCAAGGGACCGAGGGGCAAAGGGGACAAGGGGATTCAATATGGGTTTTGTGTCAATAGCGTTAATAGTGGGAGGGGTTTAGTACGCACATAGAACCTACATAGAACACATATCGCACCGAGTGAACATTGGGGGTGGCCTTCTGTATCAAAGGGCAGCTGATAGAGGCACCCCTTCATATATATTCTATAACTTTAGTTTAGCTGTTATTCGGGAGGCCCTACGACCTTGCTCCCTCGACTATATTCTACACAGTTATATCCCACACATTTATGCCCCACACAGTATTGCCCCACACAGTTTTACTCCATACATATACACCCTAAATAGTTATACCCTACACAGTTATGCACTGTGCACTTTTCCAATCTGTACTGAGGGTAACAACCCCCTCCACCTCCACTTTACCCTCTAGCCTATGCCATTCCAAGTAATAAACCAGTGAAAGTTTTGGGGACCCATTGGCACGCGCGAACCCCCGTCGTCGACGGACCCTAGCCTCGAAATCGTCACGGGGACACAAATCATTTCTTTTCATTGTACTTCGGCTCCGAGTTTGGCCGAGTCTCGGTACACGCTTCCAGAACCGATCTGGCGTGCGACTGGTCATCATCCCAAGCACGATGCTTCCCAGAAAGTCTAGTTAACTTGTGCAAAAGTGTAAAGAATGCTGATCAATGGAAACTTTCGTTATTTTAGATTCGTGACTATTTTATAGTCGATTACAGGAACCTAGTGCTATTTAGATTATAAAACTGTGAAAGTGAGAGTGAACATAAAGTGTCATTAAGTAATTAATGTAAACAGAGTGATTACCATTTGGATTTAAAGTGACAATCAGGACTAGTGTCTTCAGTGTTGACAGTGTTTTCATAATTACTAGTATTACTATTACTATATTAATATTACTAAACTCTGCTATTACTAACAATGGCTAGTTCCGCCTACTACGCAAACAGTGACTCTTCCTATTGGCCCTACCAAGTGAGTGACCCTAGGATTTATGATCAGAGTTCCTATTTTCAATCTTATCAAATGCCCCAACAACCCCAGTGCCTCAACAGTCCTCCTCCGATCAAATCTTCTCCAAAAGAGTCTCCGAGTTTGCTCGAGGCCATATTGAGGCATGGAAAGGAAGCTGTTTCCCAAAACTATCCTAATGCAGGAAAAAATGTCAAAACAGTGAAGCATATTCCAAGTTCTGAGGTGCCTATTCAGTCACCTTACACTCCATCGTCTTCTTCGGATCGTACATCACCTTTGACTGGACTTATTTGTGATGCAGCATCTCAGGACCAGTATCAAAACTCATATCAGTATCCAGCATTTGAGCAAACCACAAGCTGTGCCATGGCGAATGCCAATTCGAATTTTGAAGCTTTGCAGACTTATGGTTATAATAACAACAATGGCAAGAGGAGTCCCACTGA
Source organism: Synergus umbraculus (assembly GCA_900474325.1). Classification (NCBI taxonomy): domain Eukaryota; kingdom Metazoa; phylum Arthropoda; class Insecta; order Hymenoptera; family Cynipidae; genus Synergus; species Synergus umbraculus. Next base: position 139,154 of record UCOK01018752.1, on the reverse strand, counting down.
GATGAGTGATTATGGCGACGACGTGCGGCAGGAATTCCCCTGGATGAAGTCCAGTTCAGCTAATTGTAAGTATTCTTTTCATTTTTACAGTAACAATTCACAGTTGTGAATTATTCTCTAATTTTGATAATTACTGATACTTCTATCATTTTTATTACAGCTGATGTGACTGCATCCGGAAACAAGCGCACCAGGCAAACCTACACTCGCTACCAGACCCTAGAATTAGAAAAGGAATTCCATTACAGTCGCTACTTGACCAGAAGACGCAGGGTGGAAATTGCCCAAATTCTGTGTCTCTCCGAGAGGCAAATTAAGATATGGTTTCAAAACAGACGAATGAAGGCGAAGAAGGATGGGAAATTAGGAAGCTCGTTGGAACCATCTTCCGATGAAATGATCTCATCACCTGATTCGGTAATGAATCAGAATTTTGCGCATCAAAATGGTGGCAACCAATTGCAGCAGAGTGCAGCAATCACCCATCAAAATGGAGTCGCATCATTGCATCAAAATGGAGGAACATCATTGCATCAGAATGCAGGAACATCATTGCATCAAAATGGAAGCACATCATTGCATCAAAATAGAAACACATCATTGCACCAAAATAGAATGAATCCATTGCAACATAATGCAATGCCTTCGATGCACCAGAACGCAGAAATTGCAATGCAACGCGGAGGAAATGTGATGCAGAATGGGATACATCATCATCAGCAGCATCATCCGCAGCATTCACTTCATGCTGCCTACTTGAATTATCATCATCAATCGCTAAGTTACTTGGGTCAAGACTATGACCAACAACAGGGTTACGGTCAGCCATCGAAGTTGGAACTTCATACCGGATCGTGAAGCAAGAATGCGAAGCTAAGATCGGGCAGCTGATCCTGCAAGAGCCATGATTTATGGCTAAATGAGCTAAACAGCCCAGCATCCCACGCCAGGTATTCGAAGCTTGGCGTTCACGCCGCATTTCGCCAGGACATCCTGTCGGTCCTTTCATGCTTAAAGAGTCCAAGAGTATTGCTCACGTCACTCTGAAAATATTTTGACACGAGCTGTAATATTCATATATTGCTGATTAATAGCTTGCAAGTCTTCTTTCGCAAAGTGCAGCTCGGAACAGTCGATTTTACGGATTTGATGGGCTTCCAAATTATCAATGCCTGGTATAGGAAAATATTTAGGGATTTTAATAGTAATCTTGATATTTTTAGAAAATATTTTTCAGTTTGAAATTTAATAAACGTTTTATATTTCGTACAGATTTTCATAACAGTTGCGGAAGTAGTAGATAATTATTCTCATTTGATTAAATCATAATATGAAAGGAAATTAGGTCAGTTTTAGGGGAGGAAATTATATTTATTGATAATGTGTATGATTGCATAATAAGTATATTTTATAAAAGCAAAATTGATATTTAAGTATTTTTGGATGATATAATTTTGGATATTTTAAATAAATAAATAATAATAATAAATTCAATTATTATTATTATTATTTAATTTAAATAATTAATAATAAAATTGTATTGCAATCCGAGTTTTGAGATAAGAAATTAACGGGTGAGAAAATTAGTATTACACAATTTTTTAAAGATAAAATAAACGCGTTTTAGAAAGCAATAGGAATGAGGGAACCATTTGGGGCGGTTAAATGTTACAGGGGTTGAATGGAGGGTAGGGGGGTCGCCACAGCTGCGCTTCTGGCACAGCTCAAGATGGCCGAAAGTATAAAGCGCCAGAAAATAACGTTCCTCAAATTTTCTCTATTTTTTCTATAAAACATCGATTTTTAATAAAAAAAACTGTATAAAAGTTGTGGGAAAATATTGTGTTTTGTGAATAGTGGAGTGAAAAGTACCGCGAAAAGTGTTCTAAGAGTTATATTAATGAAAGAAACAGTTCAAAAATTTGGTGAAGGTAACAAGAAGCTTCAGAAAGAGATTTTAAATTTTAAATAAGAATTTTTAATTAAATTTATCAGAAATGCTTTCTTATATATTTGTATTTTAAAAAAAATGGAATAGAAATTCTAATCAGGAAAATGATAATAATAAGGTATAATACTAATAATTACTTTAATTTGTTTTTTTTATCTTCCATTACAAACAAATTGAGTTATTGTGCAATTCTTTGGATTAAAAATGCGATTGTTTGCAATGATTTCTGACATAAAATGCAAGGAAAAACAGTTTTCGACAAATCGACTCTTTCGAAGTGTACATCAAAGGGCGGCAGAAAAGTGAAAGTTTCTCTAGAATTCCACAGGTACCTGTGCACGTTACAAATAGTTCTTCAAATCCAAAGAAAGAGACTAAATATAAAATGTGTGCCACTTATTTTCTGAAACAAATGATAACAAATTTGTATTTTTCTCCGAGGAAATAAGTTTATTTTTACGTAGATTGATAGATTTTCTAAAATTAAGACTCGTGAATCTTTAAGCGACTGCGGCTGTAGAAAAAATGTTCCTACTAGAAATTAATCATCGGCAAGTGTAAATAGCATTTCAAGAATTATTCATTATAATGATTCAATATTAATTATTAAAGTGATAAATATTTGCCAAATAGGAGCAATACTTGAAAAACACGTAATACATAATCAAAGATTTATGTATGTATGGCTTATGTTTATGTATTCTTTTCTTTATGTATTATTTTTCTTTTATTAATTTATTTAATGATCTCAGCAGGCAAACTTGATTCGGAAAAGACTGTTTCTAGTGACCTAATGCATGTACAATTTCATAGGTATAAGATTAAGAAAATTTATCGAGCAGAGTAAAATATATATCTTTAAGGCGAAGAAACTAGTCCACTATTTGTAATTATAAGATTATTATGTATAAGATCAATATATTATATATTTTCAGTGCTGATAAATAAATTATTTACGAATTTTGAGAACGCATTTTAAAGTCTTAGAGTTTCCACCTTTTTTCAACTAATTGTACCAGAATTAAAAATCATATTGTAAGCTTTTAATTATTTTAATACCTACCTAAATCGTTCATTAATTAAAATATAAAAATATAATTTCTTTATAGTAATTTTGAAAAAGCTTGGATAATTCTTTTGTAATTTGAAAATGTAACTTTAAAATATTGTAAATTGTAACCAAAAGAAAGCAAATTTTCAAAGTTCATTAAAAACGCTTAATGTAAATTTATTCATGTTAATAAAATCTGAAATAAGTGTCGGTAAATTCTCATATTGAGCATACATTCTAGAAATGGCAACTGTGGCAAGGGGAGTAGAGTTCGTGTCGCGGGGGTCGGATGAAGAGGGCGAGGGTCGATATTGTGCTTGACAGATAGTTTCCCATAGCTTCAGTAATCCATCATGGCCGGCACGCGAAGAAGTATTGGTTTTCCTGCTTCTCTTCTTAGCAATTGAATTGAATTGAAACTTTTTTGCGGCTTCAGTGCTGCATAATTTGAATGCCTATGCAAATTTTACGCATTCAATGTAAATGCGAATATAAATAAGAGACAAAAGTCTAAGACTAAATATTTTTTTGCCCTTTACATTTAAACTTCAAAAGGCAACTTCATCAGCATCTAAACATCGATTTTTCCAGTGTTTCGATGTTGATGTAATTATTCATCAAATCAGCACCATATAAAGTATTTCTGATGTTTCATTGGAAAAATCATGCTAGTGCCAAATCATTTAAATGCCATTTATTGTTATTGTACTATTGTTTAATTATGTTATTGTTTAATTTACGAATCAATGTAATTATTCAACAGCTGTCCCCTGAAAGCTTGTAGAATATTTCCTCCCTTTTCAGTTCCTACCCTCTTCTTCATTTCGGCGATTGGTTCCGCATTTCCGAATAGTATTGTCTTAGAAGCGATTAGTTTTACATTCAGCATCCGAATTCTTTATACGCAAAAAGAATTTTTTTATGTTTCATCTATCCGACGAAAAGCTGTTTTTTAGTTTTTGGAGTATTTTGGGAACTTGGTGAAATAGAATAGTTGACATTTTTATTTATGATACTAGTCCGATTTTCAAGAAGCACAGCCCAGTTTTCAAAGAAACTGGGTACAAAATCTAGAATAGCAACCTTTTCAGCTTAAAGAATCTAGCTTAGTTTTAAATTGTCCAGATTATCCTAATTTTATTGCTTCAAAACTTCCCCAGCATTAAACTCTATTTTTCTTTTCCCTTCGGCCTAAATCTCGATTTAATCTGTTTACAGCACAATTTTGAACCTTCCGCTAATTGACCTGTAAAATTTCTGTACCAAAATTCCATTTTGCATTTATATCAGTCATAAATAAGAAAAAAGCAACAGATTTTAATTCTGCACCTCTCAAGTTCCTTCGAAAATAGTTTTTTATATTTATAGACTCTGCATCAAAATCATAGTTTTATTTTCCCATAATTTAGTGTCCAAAACATGTATTGCAAAATGGATCCTTTACTGCAAGTATAAGAAAATGATGCTACATCTATAAAACCAAAATGCTCATAATGAATTAAATCTCCCTCCGCTGATTGTTGTAAAAAGATCGATAGTAACTTCCGATTAGTTGATAGCGCGAAAGTGTAACTCAGGGGTGCAAAAGATATATAGAAAGCAGCACGAACCATCCTTGGAGGCAGAGTATATAACAGATACACGTGTCCCAGCGGCTTGCTTTGCGACACGTGATTCATGGAGGTCTGGTAGCGTTTTTTTACACCTGCGACGGCTTTATTAGAAATTCTGATGGAGCGGCTGCAAAGAGTGACACTCGAACCAAGCCAACGACCGCATTGGATGAAATCGTCTAATCATTCGACTTCTTGCGTGATCCTGTCTAAGAAGTCGAAGAACTTAATTGCTTGTCATGATGTAGCGACGTGATGACTTCGTTGACGTTGTGTATATTCCGTATACCACATACTATAGTCGGTATACCATATACTTGATACTATATACCATGTATTGTATCCCATATACTGTATACCATATAATCATATAGCCTATAGGCCTATATCACAATCCACATTGCGAAAGGCATAAAAACCGTCTGACTTAAAGCGAACATTGGTTGACCATAAAAGGATCTATTGCATTAGATCCAGTGAAATGTTCTTATCCTGCTTTGCTATTTATGTTGCTGCTACTGATCGAGTTCGCATCGATGGTTTCGTCACCTTCCTGCAAAGTTCTCATCGAGTTTCAACTGCTGCAGAAGAAATTTGTTGCATGAGGAAATAAACGATCTGATGATTATATAGTTTATAATTTTTTTATATAAATCTAGATAAAAATGGTATAGGGGTTCATATAGATATTTCCCACACTGAATTAAATTTTGTGAACATTCAATACTGAAAATGCACTGTAATTTTATATAACATGCATTTTATTTTCAGTAATATTTCCTTGATTGGAACATTAGATTACATTTTGCATTGTAAATTAATGTAAAATCACAAACATTTTTAACAGTATTTACACACCTTTAATTACTAACTTCCTTCCTTATTTATGTTTTAAAATTATTATATAAATAAAACTGAAGGGAATAATTTTACATAAAAGATTGTTACATTATTACTAAAAAACATAACATCTAGGCGTTTCTTTTAATGGCATTTGAAAGGTACTCCAGAAGATTTTTTACCAATCTATAAAAATAACAAAACAAAGAACAACTGATTTCGCAAAAAATAATTAAAATCGCATTGGCTCAACCGCACACTCAACACAGATGCGAGGGATCGACCGATTTTTGACTGGCGATCACTCGTCAACACGAGGACCAGAGTTGCTTTGCCATAAGCATATGGGAAATCGTGTGGAAGGCCGATAGGTAGGTGTGTGTCACCCCCGAACTTGGAAGTAGCCACTTAGTGGAAGGGGGAAATCCAGCCACACCAATACACCAACACCATCACTGCTTGTGGAAGAGATAGCCGTTTGACTAGGTGGTGGGGTTGTCTTTTCACTGGTGGGGTGCCAAAGAAAAGGGAAGGGGGCGGCCGGAGGCGGGCGCGCGCTTCAATTCAACAGGAACGGCCACTCTCGCTACATCTGGTGAGCAACTGCCGCACTAGCTTGAAGCTTCAAAGTCGTAGGCCAGAAAAATATAGCTGTGTCAAAACATTTCCGCGCGCGCGGATTTCCCTTCAGGGGCAACGGACCGATTTCGCGTTATTGCAGGTTTGCTCTGAAGAGCGCCGCACGCTCTATGATTTATCGCTGAAGAAGGGTCAACAGGTAGTCGGTCTTCTCCAGGATTAGCTACAGAAAATGAAAGGCTTGGAATAAAGGTTCCCTCTTTGAAGGCAATAAACTCAGATTGATCTTAAATCTTGTGGACATTTAAATACTGAAAGGTACTAAGGGCTGAAAAGTGGAGGATACTTGAGATTTGAGATCTTGGAGATTTTGGAGAGAAAAATCTTAGAAATCTACTAAGCCCCGCCTCCACACCTCCTTCCCTTCAACACCCCCCGCCTTGCCCTCTTGACCAACTGGCTACTACGTCACACATGCTTCTGGCGCGAGCCGCCAACTCGAAGGCTCTCTCCGAGTGTTCGGTCGTTCAGTGAGTTACGAGTTGTGTCCGGGTTCGCCGTGGAGCGATAACTGGGCGTCAATCGAATTGCCATTGGAAAGGACTCTACCTTGCACATTTTCTCTTTCTCCCTTAGCCCGGGGCAACAGGTTTGAATTTATGGGACAATAAAGAGTGCGGTGCGTAGTGCGCGTTTCTCTCTCATGTCCCCTTCGCGCTGAATCACTTCATCTCTATCGCACTGTGTCCTCTCGCCCTGTGAGAGAAGAGAGCGACTATCAAACTCTCATAAAACTGTCAGCCGCGGCCGCCGGGCTTGACTTATGCGCGCCCCTTCTTTGCCGCGGCAAGCCACTGCTTTCAGGTCCCGCGAGAAGATCCAGAAGGTGCACGGCATTGAGGAGGAATATTGAGGAGCAAAAATTAGGATGAGTGCTCGATGAATTTTTCTATTCTGGAGAACAGCCCCCAGTTCAGGGGAGGGGGCGCGTGCGCGAGGGTACAGGAGCAGAAATAGCGGAATACTACTTCTTGGTGACGTTTGGAAGGCTAGAGAAGAAAGACCCCTCCCCACTTTTGTTGAAACTCCGAATATCTCTCCATTAGCCATCCCCTCTCCTTAGTTCGTACACCCCTCTCATCCCTTGTGACGGCAGCACCAGCCGACGGAAGAACGGGGTTGAAGAATCCACCGCGGCGGCAAGAGAGACCAATCAAGGTTTGACGAACGGCGGGGATTGGTCGGAGCTCCTGACACGCAGCGCGGCACGTGACAGCTACCGCACCGGTTCCGAGGATCGCGAGGTTCAGTACGATACCACCTCCCTCCGTGCACGCACCGCGAAGATAGTCTTCAAGAGGGACCAGTGTAGTGAAGACCCTTTGGTCCCAACTTTTTTTCGATCCGCCCCCGTGCCATTTTGGTCCTTTTCGGCTAATCATCATCTGTGGTAGCGGACTCAATGGAGCCAGCCAATAGGCCCGCTGCTCCCTGGGTCCCGTAATTGTGCCTCCTCAGGTCGTAAAGAACCAGAAGACAGTTTTATAGCCCTGACCCACGTGGCGCTCACCACTGGCGCAAACCCAGACAAGTTCTCCAGTCTACCATCTTCGATTTTGTTAGTCAACACATCTTCTATTAGATGATATCGCGTGATAAACCTAAACCCAGTGACAGTGACAACCTATTGTGATGCATTCCCGGTAGGGAACATTCGTCCCCCGACATGAGTACTTAGATTTGTGATTCGATTTGTGTTCGAATTTGTGATCTTTCGAGTGTCCGTCTAGTGAACGTGGAAGAACCAAGATGAGTTCCTATCAGTTCGTCAATTCCCTTGCATCCTGTTATGCGAACCAACAGCCCCAACAGCAACAGCCCCGGCCAACACCAAACTCACCTGGAGAACCTCTGCAGGCCGCCTCGCCTGCGGGGACCGATTACTACAACCCAAATGCAGCAACTACCAGTTACCCAACACCATGTTATTCGCCTCAACAACATTATCCTCAACATCCTTATGCAACCCCGGCAGGCGGAATGCAACATCCGGCACCTGCCGGGATGATTGACTATACTCAACTTCAGCCGCAACCAAGGTTGAACCCTTCAACGACCTCGCAATCACATGGATTACATCCTCAGCAGTCCCATCATCCTCAGACTCATCATCCCCAACAACTTCACCCAGACCCAACAACCCCTTTGCTGCAAACTGCGAGTTCCGCTTCTGCACCCTCGACGTCGAGTTGCAAATATGCAGATTCGACTTCTTCGACTAGTGTTGCTTCTCCCCAGGACTTGACGACTTCTACTTCTAGAAACAGTCCGACACCTTTGGTGGCTCCGGGGACGAGTAAGGCAGCTTCGGGACTAACTTCGCCTCCGGGAAGTTCCTCGAGGTCTTCGGCAGCGGCCTCGGCCTCTTCGCCACCAAGTGGTAGTTCAAGGGGACTAGGTGAGGGTAGTTCGACGTTAACGACTGCTTCTTCTGCATCATCGCCTGCTAGTTCTACTTCCAGTACCTCCAGCACTGGAAACAACTCGTCGAATAAAGGAAACGCGAGTGGAGGAAACCCTCCTCAAATTTATCCTTGGATGAAGAGGGTTCACATTGGTCAGAGTAAGTAGATTTATTCTGTCAGTAGTATCGTTAAGTGGGGCAATTTGGACATTCCCGGGGTATTCGAACAACCTTTGATGGTTCCAATTAATGAAATCGGTTCCAAGTGGAATGTAGAATTAGCTGCAGATTCTACTCGGTCCAGATTTAAATGATGAGGTTTTAAAGTAATTTATAGTATTAGTTTAGGATGGCCGAATTTACCTCAGATATCCGAAGTTATCGCGATTGACTTTTAGAGTGATTTTGACTGACTTTTTACATTTTTGAGAAGTGGTCATTGCTCAGAAAAAATTTAAATTGTGGAATTGAGATTGAAGTGAAGTTATTATAATCGGAAGGTTCTTGGCTGGAAAAATTAAATGCGGGTCTTGTCAGAAAGGCGATTTAATTTCCCATAAATTAAATCGTCATGGATTCCTTCTTTACGGCAATTGTGATTTTTTAACTTGTTTTTTAAAATGTTTTGTTTATGTGAAGTTTGGAAAAGGAAAATTATTGGTGTCTAATACAGAATTTTTTTAAAAGAAAAATTCTTTGTTCTACATAGATTTCTATGAAAAATGCAAGAACAATTTTATGAGGACTGGAAATAAATTGTTTTTTCCGTTACATTATTCTTCTGGGTGTTTTTGCTTGTAAGTTATTTTGATTATACCGATTTTTAAAAAGGGGGAAATTCTATAGTTATCTTGCGTCAGAAGAAGGAAAAAGGCTTTAAAAAATATGAGGATAAAATTTTATTCTACTACTGAACAGAAATTCCCGCTTTATTTCTTGAATTGGATATTTTCCTTATAAACGCAGTAGAAGTCATTTTTTAAAGATCAGGTATGATTTATCTTCGGTTGTTTTGTACGTTTTGAACATATTTCTTATAAATATCAACAACCGTTTTTTTAAACGCGTAGACATCTTTCATTTTATCTTCTTTCATTTCATTTAGTTCCAATAAATTCCTGAGAATTTAAAAATTTTACTCAATCACAATCTTCTCTAATCTCTAAAAATTCAGTTTTATTCTATTACTGAAAATTTCTGCATTTAACCGATTCGGAAAGCATTATTTCGCTGAAAAATTGTCGCGTGATTCTGTATAAAGAAAAAAAAAGGCTAAATCGCATTTTATTAAGAGTTTCCGCCAGTTATTTTGACATGTACCATTCGAGAATGTCACTTATGATTTTTTTGCTTCCTATGAGTTGCAGATAATTTTTAAAGAAGTATTTTTAAAATTTCTATTTTATTTCTATAATTGTGCCAAATTTCTAACTGGAACACAAATCTGGACCAAAAATCCGAAAGTTGCGAATATTTAAAATCTGTTTCGCAAGAGATAATTGTGCGAAAAGCAGGAAAAGGTCCCCGAGGATTTGGGCCTGGAATTTCGGTCACTTCCTCAAAACTCGGGCACATCCTCGCATTTCTATGGGTCTGCATAATTCAGCTCTACAGTTTCTCCGAGAAAAAACCTTGTCTCTATCCATGTGTGGTCGACAAAGAAAAGGAAGTCACAAAGCGCACATGTTCAGTGTAAGAGCATCCCGCGGTACTTTTTTCCGTGCAGATAAATTCGTTTCATGTTCCCGCCATTAAAGAAAAACGAACGCGGACCTTTACACGCTTTAATTTTTTTCTCGTTGCGCAGCTTTTCTCAAAAAACAAATTAACATTTCTATGCGTTAATCGATTCCACTCGAACCGCTAAGTCCGTCGCAAAAGATCCTAAACAGATTTATGCGTTTGTATCTATCGGGATGATGCTTAAAAATTAAATGTCACGAGATTCATCAGCATTTCAGAAATATCATGTGTGATACAGGCATCAGATTCGGATAATTTGCATAATGAGTTATTAATAAGATTCAGTGTCACAGTCTTTAGCTTTTTACAAGTTTATGTTTTTTTTTTCTTCTTCTTTTATAAGGCTCACAGTCTTGACGTTTTGACTAATGTTGGATGAAATTGGGGAATTTGAAAGTCTAATATTTCCTGGTAGATTTTAGTCTTTTGAATCTGTCTAATCTACAATAATAATAATAGTAAAAATAATAACTCTTGGTGAATATTTCGATTAAAATACATTAATAAATAATATACAAGTATAGATGTTGGGAAAACTGATGCGCAAGTTAGCCGCATTAAATCAACAGTGTCGCGATTTTCGCAACTGAATGTATAAGTGAATTGCCGCTTGCGATGAAGAGACGATACAGAAATGAAAATTAAATACGGAAATATACGAATAGGCAGTTAGAGCAGAGATGAGTCCAAATCCACCTGCCTCCGCGGTTCAAAAGGAGATAAGACAGCGCTGGTCGCGTCCACATTAGTCGCCGCGTGATTTACTGTGCGGCGAGTATGATTCAGTCAGCGGGGAATTTGACGAAGAATTAATGGTATTATGATATCGTGTGTAACTCTATGTATGTGCGCCAGGCTATAAATCAGGCTGCATTGTAAGGCGGGGGGCCCTTCCTTGCTCTCTCTCTTCAGCCAGCTCTGAACTCAGCTCAACTCAAGTCAACTCAGCCAGTTCGGTTCTGGCCCCACGAAAAGGCAAAGAAAGGTCTTTCTTGTGCCTTTGGCCTCCTCCTCGTTTCGTTTCATCCTGCAAGGTTAATGTAGCATCCTTTCCACCCTGCTTTATATTCCGAAGCTGAGAAACCGCCTCAATTCCAGCCGATCGCGTTACCGCACGATGCGATGACCATATAGCGCTAAAAGCAAAGCTAAAAGTCACTCTTTTCTTGTTAAGCAGAGCGAATCAAGGCAAGACTTAAAATCTTGTGTAATTGATAAGAATATAGACAAGTGGCGATAAAAACTGATGAAAATTAGTAATTCGTTCTATAAGTCCTTTTCCTAGAAATCACTTCATTGAAAAATGCAGAAACGACGGAGAATGTTTTATTCCTCGCACTGCCGAATGTTCTCACCCGAGGAAAGTAAATAATCAGGAATTTAGGATAATTAAACCCCCTACATGGGAAAATAAACACATCCGGTTTTTGCCTCCGGGCAATTGATTTATTAATGCTTGTCGGAGAAGTTTTCACGCCAGTCGACATTACGTTTACGAACTCTTCCAGCCGTAAAGTCTCTCGTAAAATTCGAGGATGATGTGTATGTAAACTTTTAGGGAGGGTCGAAGTGCCGAGAAAACAAACTTAATTCGCGTGCCACGGGCAAGCGGATTGGAAATACTATCTGGATGAATAGTTTCCATGTTTTCAAGACATGCGTGCATGATTACACGGCGAAAACGATCTATTTAGAGATTTCTAGAGATCAGGAACGCTGAATGGCGTAATCATCTACTCTTGAATGGCTCGAATACTAATCAGCGTAAAATAGCGTCGAATCGTGCCATAAATTATCACTTGGTGCTTAACTGCTTAGCGATAGTCAATTTTGAATGAAGACTTTAAAAGAGGACCTTTTCGCAACTTTGATCACTTGACGACTTGATTGATGACTTGATGATTTAATAATTTGATGATTTCGGGTGTAATTAGTTGGTGTTGGTTATTTGTGGCATAATTACTTAATCTTGAAATATTTTTTTGATATTGCGAAATATTTTCAGGTGATACTTTTATTTGAATGAATCTGAATTTAAATGAATTTGAATTTGAGTCTGAATTAGTGAATTCATTAATCATGAGAGTAACGGGAGAAGAACAAAATTGATGAAAAATGTAGACGAAGATTGCAGGGAAAATTTGCGTATGAGGAGAAAATCTCGTTTTGCAACGAAACCAGTTTCCAGCACATTGACCTTGTAACCCTCGGAAAGGGTAACAAACGGATTTATATCTTGGGAATTAGGCTGGCGAGCTACCCTTGCGTCATCTCGATTCTCGGCCTTTATTTATGGCGGAACGATCAGGCTGTAATTATGCCTCCTCGGCGAAAGCCATCTCCCTCTCCCCCCTCTCTATCCGCGAAATCGAGCACCCTATTTATTAGTGTATTAACTGTCGATTCACCGACAAATAATTGCGCAATTATTTCATTCACGTGCAAAATGAGCCGAGGAACGATTTTCATTATCATTATCTTTCAATGTACATTGTACAGACATTTTTGCCTTGATTCGTTACCTCAAGTCGCTGCTGGTCTTCGAATCAATGTTCATTCCCGGATCAATTTTAATGTACTTCCTGATTTGGAGAAAATTGGAAAGTGGAGGAAGATTGAGTAATTTTATTGAGAATTTAATATTAAAAAGAGAAGTACAATATATTCTCTGGATTAATTGAGAAACATGATAGTATTAGAAAAATATAATTTTCTGTACTACGAAATTTATACGCAGCAGGTTTGCATTTCTCACATTTAAAAATTTTCAAATCAGAAATACTTTTTCCGAATTTGAAATTTCAATGCTTGCAACTTTGAATACTAAAGTATATCGCTTTTAAATTTAAACGATATTTTTACATACGATATTTTGCAAGATTCTTGACTTGTTGACTTGACATTTCGCATATATTTGAATCAAAATATTTTGAAAAGAAAGAAACTCGAATTTTTTTGAAAAATGTTGAAAACATCTTAGATATTTCAAAACACATCAAAAGCTTATCAAAAAAATACATTACTTTAATTCACAATTGAAGAATATTCTTTAATATAATATTATTATGTTGAATACAAAGCAGTTTACTGTTTTCTACAATCGCGAATCAGCGAATGTGGAATTTTGTTTTGCGGAACTGAATTCATAATGATACGTTTCATTAATTAATTACTTGACAATTATGAGACATGAAATGACAATAACGGCCGCTAAACGGTGACGCATTGAATAAAACTGCCTATATACTTGAAGAAAAAAAATTCTCTCTCCCCTTCATTCTCAGACGATGTTTGATGAATCTCACACTCTGCTTGACGTGTATTTATTATCGCATCTATGTATGCTTAGAGATTATTTGTTTGAGCTAATGGATACAGGTGGCATGGCATTTCAGAAGCATTATTTAATATTCCTTTATTACGTACTCTCGAGCGAAATAAGTACGGGGTCGTAGTGTGAGAACTTGTTTTTATCGGACGTGATGCACGACGCTTTCAGAAAGTGATAACCACTCACTTTATTTCTTAACTGATTTTTAATTTCAACCATTAAGAGTTTTTTATGCCATTTTTAATGTGAAAGGAAGCCGGACGTTCTATAATTCCATATCGAGGGCATTTATTAACAACTTACATTCTCGGAATGGTCATCATTAATACTTTATCGTTCCAGCATTTATCGTTCCAACATTTATCGTTCCAACATTTATCGTTTGAGCTTTTTATCGTTTGAACCTTCGACTTGTGAAATTATTTAGCTTCTTGATAGAAAAAGTTCGGAGAAAAAAAGACGTGTTTCAATGAAAATGGAGATTAGTTTATCAGTGAGGATTCGATAAAGGTTGGAATGGGCCGCGAGAGCATAAATTTTGATAACAACCACCCACCGTAAATGGGATGAGCCAATGACTATAAAGTCAGCCATATGCAGGAGGGAAACGGGCCGCCTGTTGCTGCACTAGGACTCAACGGGGATTCTTGATCCTTTTGCTTCAGACTGCAGCCCCTTTTGGCCAACAACCCCCCAAGGAGGACTGCTCGGGACAAAATTTACGAGCTCGATATGAATGGCCAGACACTCCGCGGTTTTGACTCGCAACGAGTACCGAAAAACCACCGAACAATTATTATTATGGATGTTTTCTTATTGTCCCATTTCTCGTGCCTTCCATCCGTGACATTGAACTTGATTCGAAAAAAAAGAAGCTTTGTTTGGCCCACCGTCTTCATTGTCGCTCCGTTTTTGGTCGATTCATAAAATGTGTGTTAGATCCGAACCTGAATGTTGAATTGCTATTCAAGTGGTCTATAGAGAAATTCATCATTGAGACGATAAATCCGAGGATGAAAAGATCATGCTTTGAAATCGAATTTTGATTCATAATCCGATTTTAACCACAGTTGTGTTTTAAATTAAGTTACACAGTTTGTCCTTTCATTTATAGAAAACCAGTTTTTATGACAGAATTGCTTTTCTAAAATCAAATTATTGGAGATTAAGATATTTTAACATAATATTTTTAAAAATTATCACATAATTATGTACATACATAAATTATTGCCAAAGGCCAGATTCTTTGACAACATTTTTTTAGTTGACATTTTAACGTGAAGCAATTAATGTTAATAAACGTAGTGATATAGACAAGATAGAGAAATCTGCAGATGGCTTTTTTAAATGAGAAAGTGAAGTTAATTACTTTGAAAGACCGGTAGCTGGGGTAATCAACGTAATTCTAGGATCGGGCAATCATCAAGATCTCGGAGAGAATATAAGCGAGTCGCGTGCATCTGCGGGGGCACTTTTACGTGATATAATAGCTGCATTCTCGTCTACATATGCCGTGAATAAATCACGTAGGATCAACGATTCGCTGCACTTACGTCACGCTTTTAAAATGTACAACGACGCGGACCGATTTAATCGTCTTCTTATTCACAATAGTTTCGCGGAAAAACACACATATGTTGATCTTGAGATGAAAACATTTTTAATAATGTCAGACCACAGTCAAGATGAAGGAAAATATACCCCCTCCTTTTTTTAAAACTAAATATCTAAATATCTAAATATCTTTACCTATAATTTTTTTCGAACCAATTTTCAATCCCCCCTTTTCAATCCCTTTTTTTCACAAACCTCTTCGAAATTCTTATTTCTTTTTAATTATTTTTCTCTAACATTTTTTCTTCAACCTTTAAAATTTCACGAAATATCTTAAAATCCCTTAAAATTCTACGAAATCTTTTTAAAATCCTAAAAATCTTAAATTTCGTAAGAATCACTTAAAAATCGTCAAATTCCCTTAAGATTTCTAGGAACATTTGGCAATTTCTTTTTAAAAAAATGGATTCTCTATTGAGTTAAAGTTTCAGACGTTTCGTCCGACGAAAATTTATTTTTATTTAATTACTAGTAGAAATTTACTCGGCGTTGCCCGGGTTTTTATTATAACAAGAACAAAAGCGCGCTCCGCGTGCGCATTTATGTTCTTTTTTAATATTATATAATTTATTATATTTTATTTCTTTAATCTCTTAAAACCTATGTTAAACTTTGTGAAAATCTCTAAAAATTCCTAGAAACCTTTTGAAATCACATGAAATCCTTTAAAATTCTCACAAAATCATTTAAATATCAGAAAAATCTCTCGAAATCACTTCAAATTATTAGAAATCTCATATAATTCTACAAAATCGTTTTAATATCCTAAAAATCTCTTGAATTTCGTAAAAATCATTTAACAATCATGAAAAATGCACACAAAAACCTACAAAATCATGAATCTCTTGAAATCCATGTTAAGATTAGTGAAAATCTCTAAAAATTTCTAGCAAACTCTGAAAATTTCTCAATTAATTCTTAAAATCTCTTAAAATCATTAAATATATCATCAAATTCCATGAAATCCTTAAAACTATTACAAAATATTTTAAAAATCATAAAAAGCTTTTGAGATTTCTCAATAAAATTCTACAATGACATTTAAAATCCCATTATCTCCCATGAAATCTTAAAAAAATTCCTGTTCTGTTCAATGTATTTTGAGTTTAGACTCGTGACAAAATGATTATTAACGAAACCAAATTCAAAATTTCAAATTCAATTCACGCGGAATTTACGATGCGGCAATCATCTTTTTAGAATAGAAATAAGTTTCAAGGGATTTTATAGAGATTTTAAGTGATTTCAGGGAATTTAAAGATATATTAATGAACTTGAAAGGATTTTTAAAAGAATTCAAAACAGTTTAAGTATTTTCAAGAGTTTCCACAAGATTTCAAGGATTTTTTATAAAAGTTAGGAAAAGTTTCACATGATTTTTATCGAACCAATTTTCTATCCCCCCTTTTTAATTATTTTTCTCCAACATTTCTTCTTCAACCCAAAATTCCCAAAATAATTATCTGTGCAAAATACATAATCTAAGAATATAAAAATTTTGCAATAAACCACCAAATCCTAAAAATTTTCCACATCAAAGTATTTTTTAACTGACAAGGTTTAAGGTTTGCTTTAAGGTGTGCAATGTTTACGTGTTGACCTATTCCTATCGAGCCGGAAGTGTTTTTTATTCAGGTTAAAAATAAAGGAGGCTAGTGATCATTAAACATATTCAGAGTTCATAAAAGTACACATAAGATAGGAATGGTAAATGATTGGATATGAGATAAGACTTAACTGTCAATTGACAGTGGGTACCAGCTGACCGAGTATGAACCGAGATGTGACGTAGGGATGTTATCCACGTATATGGATAGGAGTACACAGTTACACACATGAAGGTCGTTCGTGGTGCAGGAAAATTAATGACTTACCTTCAACGGAACAATAAAGTCAGCTGCGACTCTATATGCCTAAGTTAGGTACCTACACAGAAACGGCATGGCAATGTCGATCTCACTGTAAGGTCCAACAAAAACACAAACGGACGTAAATGTACACGCTACACGCACACGTGCGTGTGGATCGATTCATTCGTATTGAGGCCACCTAGAATGCGCGAACACATAATATCATTCTATTACACAAAGAGATTTCAAAAGCAAAGAGAGTTCTGTAAATAGGACTATATTCTCAAGAGAAATCAAGGAAATAATCAAATTTAGAGATGTTGGAGATTAATTAAGAGCGTTTTGAAGTTCAATCCGAACGAATCGGTCCTGACTAGGTTGACTGGCAAGGCCCCCATAAGGCTTTTTAGGATTTGGTGGAATATTGTCCTATTTAAGGAAAACTGGCCAGGGCCTTGGCAATTTATGCGAAAAATACCCTAGGAAATACCACAACTAGGAAAAACTGGTCCATACCCCATCAGGATTAAAAAAATTATTCTGCGGAACCATTATGCGGTATATTTGATTATTAAAGTATAATATTTAATTTTCTGAAAAAAGACTTATTTTAAAAAGGAGGTATTCATTTTTATGAAAACAATAAGTGATTTTAAGAAATTTTTAGAGAATTTAAAAATAGTTGATAAGAGATGGAAGATTTTAGAGCATTCAATTTTTTTTAAGTATTTGATGGGATTTTAAATGATATTAAAGAATTTTAAAGGATTTTTTAAAAGATTTCAAGTGATTTTAAGGAATTAAGTGATTTTAAGTGATTCTAGGGAATTTAAAAGGATTTTAAGATATATTCCAAGATTTCAAAGATATCAAGATTTCAGGAGAATTTAGAGCGATATATATATAAATAGATTTCAAGTTATTTTTAAAGAATTTTAAAGGAATTCAGGGGAATTCCAAGATTTTAAATTAATTTACACATTTTGTTAATTCTTTCAAAGGATTTCAAAGGTTGGAAATTTTTAAAAGATTGCAAAAGAACCTCCAAGAATTTAAGGATTTTCAAGAATTTGCACAAGATTTTAAATGATTTTAGGGAATTTAAAAATATTTCAATAGATTTTACAAAATTTCAAAGATATCAAGATTTTCTAAAAGATTTCAAGATATTTTAGAAAATTTCAGAGCTTTCAAGATTTTCTAAAGGATTTCAAGAGATTTTAATTCATTTTATAGGAAGATTAAAGCGATTTCGAAAGATTTTAAGTGATTTTAAAAAGATTTTAAAGATTTCAAGTGATTTTAAGAAATTTCAAAACATTGAAAAAAGTTTTTAAAATTTTGAAGTAAGTTCGCAATAAAAAATGTTTTAGTATTCTTTAAAATTTGTTAAACCTCTTGTAATTTTTTAAAATCCCTTTAAATCTCTACTTATTAAAACTCATGAAAATAATATTATATAATCATAAAATGTAGTGTAATAATAATTTTTATGAAAACCTGTTTTAAATTCCTAAAAATATATTTTTCCCTGTTTTAAATAGGGCAATTTGCGAAAATTTTTGCACGGACATAGCAACTTTTTTGAAGTTTTTTTGCGAATTTAATCAAATTCATTCGGATTAAATTCGAATTCATTCCCATTGAATTTTGATTCACAATACGTACTGATTCGAATTAGCTGAATAATGATAACTAACTTCAAATTGATTTGAATTGAATTCAAATTGATTCGCAAGAAAACTCAGACGAGAGCTCGTCTAAATAAAATTGTATTTACAGTTATTCAGAATAAAAACGCGGATTGATGCAGATTGAATTCGGATTCATTCGAATTGAAATGTCAAACTGACTTCAGATTAGTACTGACTTATCCAAATTGATTATAAATGTTCCCCAATTGATTCGATTTGAAATTGTACCCCAAGAGCGACTTCGAATTGATTCGGAATGGCTCGGATTCATTAGGATAGGATTTCTATCCGAAAGGATTTCTATCCAAAACTTTCACCAGCAAGGTAATGAAATATTTCCTAAGAGTCTTTTCTAATACAGTCCAGCCAATCATGATAATTATTAATTAGAAATGAATTTTTAAGTTGAGAAGGGATGAAGTAGATTCCGGTAATAGTGTGGCGCCAGGTCTCGTTTCCTATGAATCATGCAGTACCTATGTTTAAGGATAGGTCGTTCCTCTCAGAAAGCTGTCCGTTTTGATCGTCCACGGCGTTCCTCCTGGTTACCACACTCGAGGAACCTCTCAGAAGAGCCATAGGTTGTATGTACGTACATAAGCCTCGCGCGAGCATTTATTTATGGCCCGAGGTCGCCGGGGTACGTTTGGATCCGCCCCTACATACAACACTTTACACTGTGCACCACCTACGGAATGAAGTTGTTCCCGCTCCATCCTGCCACAATGTCCTTGATTTCCTACGGTCTCTTGGATTTAGACGTCGTGCGTAACCAGAATTTACTATTCTTACCAGGAAGTGCAAAATTATTCCTTATAGTATCACCAGTGATGCATTGATTGCAGACCATTCGTGATAAATCTCGAATTAGTCTGGAATCGTCTCAAATTATGGTCAATAGTGGGAGTATTTAAATTTTTATGAATTGGACAATGGACATGTTTCCTAGGAATGATTATTGCCTAGATGAAGGTAATAACAGAAAGTGAATCAATTTCTAGAAGTGGTAACGAGCAGATATATGAAGAATTGTTCTAGTTGCGAGAAGAATTAAGAGGAATCGTTGAACCTTTAATTCGAAGAACAAAGTGAAAATTAAATGCGATCTTGTGGATGTTAGATGAAGTCGATGTCCGGCAATAGGAGAAACGTGTGCATCTTCGACATGGTAATGCATTCTGAGACTGTTGGTACGCTTGAGTCACGTGTGTCGTCGATCGGACCATCATGTGATTGATGGAGACACGCGGCCTCTATCCCCATTCCTCTTCAATCCGAAGAGAACCATTCCATCGTCTCCCCCCGCACATATAACCTTCTTCTACCCACCCTAACATCTCTCTGGTTCACTTGTGTATAAAGTAACCACTCTTCTCTTGACAGTTCTTTACCTACAGAAACCATACGACAAACCCCATTCGTAAACAACTTGAGATGCTTCACTAAACTTACAAGACAATGAGAAAGTCCAGGATTCTAGAAAAAACAGGAATCTTGGAATATTCAATTTCAGCTTTTAAAATATAATACAAGAAAACTTTCACAACTTCAAGTCATTCCAAAGTCAATCAGATTTCAAAACTGTGTATGCGAGATTTTTGAGACATTTTTAGAGAAAGCATTTTTTAGAAAGGAATTTTAAGAGGTTTCTAGAAATTTTAAGGGGATATGACGATTTTTAAGTGATTCTTAGGAAATTTAAAAGAGTTTTAGGATTTTAAAATGATTTCGTAGAATTTTAAGGGATTTTAGAATATTTTGTGAAATTTTAAAGGAATTTATATGCAATTTTAAGAGACTTTTAAGAATTCTTGACGATTTTGAAAGGGATTCTAAATGTTTGGAATTTGAAGAAATTTTAAGATGTTTCTAAGAATTTAAAACGATTTCAAAGAATTTCAGCGGTTTGTAAGGTTTTTATGTAATTTTAAGGAATTTCAAAAGGTTTGTAAGAGTTTTATGCAGTTTTAAGAAGTTTTAAATGTTATCCTGGAATTCCAAGGAATTTTAAGATATTTAAAAAGATTTCTAAAAATTGCGAGGGATTTTATGGAATTTTATGAGATTTCTAATAATTTTAAGTGATTTTAAGAGGTTTCTAGAAATTTTAAGGGATTTTGGCGATTTTTAAGTGATTCTTATACGAAATTTAAAAGAGTTTTAGGATTTTAAAAAGATTTCGTAGAATATAAAGTGATTTTAGGATACTTCGTGAAATTCTAAAGGAATTTTAGCAATATTAAGAGGTTTCTAAGAATTTAAAACGATTTCAAAGAATTTCATCGGTTTCTAAGATTTTCATGTAATTTTAAAGAATTTCAAAAGGTTTGTAAGAGTTTTATGCAGTTTTAAGAAGTTTTAAATGTTATTCTAGAATTCCAAGGAATTTTATGAGATTTCTAATAATTTTAAGTGATTTCAAGGGAATTTTTTAAACTTGAAATTTTTTGAAAAAATTTTGTGAGAATTTTAAAGGATTACATGGAACTTTATCAGATTTCTAATACTTTTAAGGAATTTCAAAGTTATAAAAGAATTTTAAGTGTTACCGTTAAATTTCGAGAATTTTTTAGAGTTTGTCAAGGAAGTTTATGGAGAGATTTCAAAAAAGTTTTACGATTTTTAAAAGATTTAGTAGAATTTAGAAGGATTTGCAAATAACTGCAGTTTCAAGAAATTAGTTCTAGAAATTAGTCACTTTCAAGAAATTAGTCGATTTTTAAAAGATATTGTGGAATTCTTATGGATTTGATGGATTTTGATGAGATTTCTAACAATTTTAAAAGATTTCAAGAGATTTTTCAAATTTTAAAAAAATTTTGTCTTATTGTTAAGTATTTCATGGAATTTGGCGAGATTTTTAATGATTTACAGGGATTTTAAATGTTAAGGAATTTCAAGACGTTTTTAGAAATTTTTAGTAATTTTCATTAAATTTAACAAGGATTTCAAAATATTTATGATTTTGTAATTTTTTGTAGAATTTTTGGAGGATTTAAAAAGGTTTCCGAGATTTTAAATCTTGTAGAATTTCGAAATTTCGAAAAGCTTCTGATAATCTTAAATGATTTTAAGGAATTAAAAATTTTATCATGTAATTTCCAGAAATGTTAAGAGAATTCAAGAGATTTTAATGATTTTTAAAAGACATCGCATCTTTAATTAAATTTCATGAGATTTCTAATCATTTTAAAGGATTTCAAGAGGTTTTTCTGATTTTTAAAATATTTTATGGGATTTAAAGGAATTTAAAATTTATCGGCGAATTTTATTGAGGGATTTCAGAGGATTTTTATGATTTTCGAAAAAGATTTTGTAGAATTTACAAGGATTTCGAATTTCAAGTTTTCAAGAGATTTTTATAGTTTTTAAAATATTATAAAATTTCTGAGGATTTCATGGAGTTTGATGAAATTTCTAATTATTTTAAAAGATTCTAAATTTTAAGAAACTTCAAGAGGTTTCTAGTAATTTCGAGAGACTTCCACGCATTTTAACATGGATTTCAAGAGATTAATGATTTTGAAGGTTTTTGTAAATTTATAAGGAGTATCAAGAGATTTCTAGTAATTTGAATATTTTTTAAAGAATTTTAAGGAATTAGTTTTTAAATTAGTTTTTTAATTTAGTTTTTCGTGAAATTTTATGGGACACCACTTTTTAAAGATAAGATTTTCGTGATCCTCGATTCGAGTCTTCTAATTTCTCATTAAAACTCTTTTAAACATAATTCAAAGCCTCAAAAGCATGAAAATACAAAATGAGGAATTACTTGAACTACTCATAGTTTGAATTTCGTTGAATGAATGACAGGGACACCCTGTGATGGAACAAAACATAAAATGTAAGGAAGCTTGAGAGAGGGAGGCGTTAATTGAATTTAGGTTCGCAGGATTATTGTGAAGCGTTTAAAGCGGCCAGAAACAAACCTATTTGCGTCAGAGAGCTTTCTACGGAGATAACAAATGATCCCAGAGCACACCGCACAAACTTCGGCATAAAAGCTTCGGTGAGAGCTGAGGCACCCTTCTCCCTCCAACCTTCACTCTCTCTTTTCGCTACTTCACACCCCGTCCGCTTCCATCACCATTTGGATAGAAAAGCTATAATTTTTGAATCTATTTATAACTGTCCGACCCACAGAATAGCGATTCTGATGCCACTGCTTCGGGGTATTGACCTCATTTTAAATTTATCGATTTTTATCTCATTCAAGTGATAAATAGTACAAGTTTAAAGATTCTTGAATAAGAAATGAATTTAATAATCATTAATACACGTATATAGTCCATTTTTCGACAAGTGTCCTAAATATCGTTCTTAAAGTCAAATGTTTGCATTTATTATCTTTCTAAATAAATTTTTGATGAAATTGATCAAACTGATGAAACTGGACTAATTTATCGTCATCAATTTGAAGATATAAAATAGAAACCCAGCAGTTGGACGACTCGTAACAGGTGTAACTCGAAATCCAGCTGAGTCTCGAACAGTTTCTTGAGAATCTCTCTAGTCTCTCTAGAATCTAAAATCTAGAATGTCGATAGGTCTCTCGTCTGAAGAGTCCACGAATTTTTGGCGTACATTGATAGCAGCTGCGAGAGAACGAAAAGGTCACAAATCAGGACGCGAATCTGAATGACGCAAAACACGCCTTGGTAAATTTAAATTGCGCATGGACTAGCACTAGCTGGACCGGAGGTTTTGGCGAAAGAGTAAATTGTACTCTCCTTGACTGGCTCCAAGCCAGAGGAGCAAGATGTTCGTGTCTTCTTCGAGTATTGTCGCTTTGTCGTTCGATTCGAGAACATGAGAATCTTCAAGTGCTGATTTCGGGCTTCCATTGTCATGAGAATAAATTTCGACTTCAGACTTGACTTCCAGGGTGTGAACTTTGACTTGGCTATAACAAATGAACGGCTGCCTTCATTGATGGCTTCTGCAACCTAGAATCTCGACAGGCTATTTGCGAATTCCAATTCTAATCTTTCTAATTCTATCATTCGAAATTGTTCACATGTAAAATCAAGATTCGAATGTACACCCGAAATTTATTTTGCAAGAGCCTGAAGCAATTTCGTTAACTCATTAATTTTACGCCAACGAAAGTTCAACATCGAGTGCATTGCGAGGACGAGGTTGTCTCACGCTTGAAAACCACCAACACTACCTCTCGCATTCCAGGACTGTATTAATTTTCCATGTGTTTGTTTATACTCATAAGTATACATAAATGTATGTATGTGTTTGTATATGCAGACTGCATGTATGCAAATAACACATACAGATATTTGCACACAGGAACAAGGAGCATTCATGCTTCAGTATCAGAGTCCTCAGCAAGTTTTACAAAGGTATACATAGACTTATCTGACAACCCCAAACTCCTGGTACATATCTGAGTTGTTATCTGATATGAGCTCGACTGCGCTCTTATCGACTTTCTCCATCTTCTTGACCGATCGGGTCATAACGATACTGGAGACTGAATGCCGGATTTCAAATTTCGCGCCCTTCGATTGATTTATTCTTCTTGTTGTATAAAAACCTTAAGAGGTACTTTGATTATTTATAGGTATTTTGATTACTATATGGGTTTACCTTGAAACATATTAAAGATATTATCTGGAATCTATTCAGTTTTCATGATACCTAATTTTTAAACCCAGCAGCTAGATTTCAGATACAGAAACAGTTTAACGATGCTCGTGACAGGATGCACCGGTGTAAATTTGATATCGAAGGTGGTATCAGAACAAGTCAAGTTATATATACATAGAACTTCCGAGTCGACTTGAATCCGCAGCATTGACATCACCGCCAAAGCCCTGGATCATAAATAACCGAACCAGTTCACCAAAGCTTATTATACAATTATGATTACATCTTGTGACCTAGGTGGTCCCGGGCATCAAGAGTCCACCTTCACCACGAGATATCTGCTCTTAGGAGTTTAACACGAATCGAGGATCATCTTTTCTTGGTTTTAAAGATCATCAGATTTGCTCGATGTTCGTTTCCTTCCCCTTTGTTCGAGGCAGTCGTTTCCTCCCCAAACCACAACCTGATTACCTCGAGTGGGTCGGAGCATCATTCGTGCCATTTATGTTCGTGCTCCAAGTTCCTATACCTTTTATTCACGCGATCCCCCTCGAGTATCTCCCAAGTAATAGTCAGTTAACACAATCCGGGTCACGTGACAAGTATTTCGGATTTGTCAATCAATCTTCGAAAGAAGTCTCGGTTATCTCTATTCCAGCTGGATTTATCTGGAATCATTTGATAATTGATTATAATTTGATAATTGATTATAATTTGGTTATTGATAATCATAACTGAAGCTTCTTGAAATCTTTTTGTCTGATATTTTTGGATTTTCTTTAAAACTGACTCATACAATGAAAGGCGACTCAAAAAATATTAGTCTAAAAAAATGAACGGATGCAAGGAGTGGATAAAAATGCTTGAGCTGAGAAATGCGCGGCATCTGTCGCAACGTGGGTCGTCCGAGAAGAAGACAGTGAGGGCAATCTCCTGGTTTTAAAGCGCGTGTAGGGCCATGTCTTGTCTGCCATCTCGATGTCACTTGACATCGTCTAGATTTTTCTTTGCTTTGCTCTTAATTCTCTTAATAGAACGCACAGTTCGTGTATTCGCATTGGGGTCCTCCACCAAACGAGTCACTGACGTTCGAATGTCTAAAAGACTTGACTTGAGTAGCAGTTGAAAGACTCAGAAAACTGACTGACACGTGACCAGGATAGCTTCAAATCTTAATGATCAATGTATAATACTTTCGATCTCGTGAGTCTAGAAATGGAAGAGAGAATTATTCTTGGATCTGAAACTTTAAAAATAGAAGAAGCTTTATGTGATGCAACATTTTAATCCTAGTTTATCACGAATATCTAGGTTCTTTGATAATCGGGGCAGATAATTTGATAAGTGGTGGAATAGAGTAATATATGGTGGAATATAATATATTCCACCATATATTTCATCAGACTTTTATAGAAACCACCCAACACGATGAAGAATCGATACTACAGTTATCAGTTGTAAATGACCCGAATTTATTCAAAATGACATCAAGATATGATGGGAAATGTTATACCCTAATAGAAAATAATGTCCGAGCTGCGTAATGTCAAAGTTTCGTTATGGCAAACAAAATACTTTGATCGCAATCAAATTGATTTCCTTCCTCTCCCGAAGTTGGAATATAACGCACACCTATGTGACATTTTGATTTATTACCGACCACACATTGATTCTATCTTGATGTCTCTAATTTAATTGAGTTCACATTAATTGAAAGGAGTCATAAATTTAACTCTGCGAATGGTAGTTTAACATAAAAAGTTCCGAAAACTTCCTGATGGATTTAGACGGTGAAATTGAATCTCTCTTCAATCTTAAATCAGAGCATTCCGGATTTTTTTTATGAAAGCTTTGTTTTGTGAATCACTGACAAAATAATGAATTAATCACCGCTCTCCAAAAGATAATTTGTCTCACTCACGGCTTAAGTTCTCAATAAATTTCAATTTCCTCACGCACTTGACATCTCTTCACGTAGCCATTTTTTATGCAACTGCTTTTTTTACTCTATATTCGTATTTTTTTTGCTACTAGAATTATTATAAAATTTGTGAATTTGTGAAAGTGAATTTACCAGCAAAATTAATAATTATTATTATAATGTTTATTATTTTACTATTTGCATAGTTATATTATAATTAATCAGGTATATCAATTTAAAATTATTATTGAGACTTCGACATGACACCAACTGTCACTTAGTGATATTAATCTCAGAAAAAATATGCATGCGAACCTACTTCTGAATCCGAATAAAAAAATGAAAAAAATTAGGAAAAGTATTACATATGTATATTATATATTTATATAGATATATAATAACTTATTTTCTATTTATTTTATTTTCTTTACTTGCGTGCGTCGGCACACATGGAGCGCACGGGATTTCGACTGTGGCTCCACACCACATCGGGCGATCCACGATCTCATCGTGATTAATTGCTCCCTGTGTTCCGCCGACATCGATACGCGAAGGATGTAATCGTATAACGGGTTCTACGAGGGATATAATTTTTTTCGCAACCAATTCCTTGTTCTTCACTTCAAGTCTTCAACTTCAAGGTGTCAAAAACACTTCTTGGACTTTCTGTTTCGCCCCCTCGTTTTGAATCGTTTTTTCGAGATGAGTCTTTATTATTATTATTATTATTATTATTATTTCTTAAATCATCAGATGTCGTAGTTTGAGAAAATTGTGAAAATGTGAGGGAAGTCATGTTGAAGTTGTACAAGTGGATTTGGCATCGTGATTGAATTTCATGCGGATTATGCTATGCTGCAGATGATAAATGGATGCTACTGATGTGCGGTGTAACTCAACGCGCTCGTCCGGCACTTTATAGACCCACTTGGCTTGGACCACTTAAGTTTTTATCATTTAGAGCATGAGGGTAATTGCAATCGTACCGCTAACTGCGCATTTCAAATCTTTCGTCAATATCTTAATTCTGGATTGAAGTTCTGCAATTATTTTAGTCAGGTTTGTTAAAGAATCTGTGGAAAAAGTGGAAATCAGGTTTTTAGCCAAAGGAGTTAATCACTTAATTCGATATCAAGTTTCTCAATTCTTGCGAGTTTTTTTCTTTTTATTCTTGGGAATTCTTTTGAATTCATTTAATTGCTTAGAATTTTTTTAAGTTTTTTTTTAATTATGTAGAATTCTTCTGAATTATAAAAATGAATTATTATTTAAAAATAAATTCTTTAAAATACTGTGAAATCTTGCACAGTATGTAAATATTTAATATTTCACCAAATTTAAGATTCGCGGATTTTATATTTTGGAATTTTCCTTTGGAATTGAAGTATTTCATATTTTTTCTCGGTAAAACTAAATTTTAATAAAAATCTTATTTATTTTTTCGAAAATAATTTCACTCAGTAGTATTTTCCGATAGTTATTATTATCAGTTTTATTGTGGTAATATTTGTAGAAGATATGACTTTAAATACTAATTTCCTTGTCAGAGATAGTCTCAATAATTCCTTAAGACAATATTCTACATAGAATTAAAAATTGCAGTAGGGGGACCATCACAGATGAAGGAGTTAGTAAATAAAATTAAATCCCAAGTAAATTTATCTGGAATATTCATATTGAGGATATTTTTGACGTATGTCATTAATATCTTTACTTTATTTGTAATAATTATTTTCTTTCGCTTATCTAAAGTCTATAAATTTGAGTAATTCCGTAATAAAAAAGTGACGACACACTAGAATTTCACAAATTTTAACGTTATAGTTTCACAGTAAGTTTTGGATTTAAATTTAAGCTTTTAGATAAGTATAAAATATAGATGACTTATTTTATTAGTCACATTTAATGGAAATTTAATGGAATTTAAAAAACTTTATAGCATTTTAAAGAAATTTAATACGTTTTTACAAAATCTATTGCAGTTTCAACACATTTTAAGATGGAATAATTAATTATTAATAATATAATAATTAATTAAATATAATAATTCTGAATAATTTTAGGGAATTTATTGGAAGATTATGGATTTTTATGGACTTTTAATGTTTATAACAAGACATAATAGTATCTTTCAGAAACTGCCTTCGATATAGACAATCAAATTTGGCAAATAACCATAATAAAAATCAGAATAATTTTTCCAAATTATAGAATATTATTAAATATAATGGTGGATCTGGAACAGTACTTCGATGTTTTAAATATTTGCCAAGATCCATTGCTTGTATACAGGATCTTGTACAAAAGCAAAAACATCAGGATATTCAGGACAATTCTGAGTTCTATTTGGTCCAGTCCATAGATGAACCCCAACCAAGTAACCATCAACAACTAAAGGAGCACCTCCATCAGTATGACCACAATGTTTTTGCTCATGATAAGTACAAATATCTTTATCAGAAATTTCAATACGAGGTCGATATATATTTACACATAGCCGATGGGCTAGTATAGGTACTCTGATTGCTCGTAGACCCCTAACATGACTGGTTCCATGACTGAAATCGGAAAGGATACAAATGTTCAGTTATAGTGATGCATGACCTATTGACCTGTAAACTATAATTAACTTACCCATTATCACCGTTTCTAAAGTTGTATCCCCAACCAATAATGACACCAGTAGTACCTGGTAATAAAGGTGCAGAATGCAGTTCTATAGGCTTGGTGAATTGTGAAAAAACCACAGGTCGATCAATAGTGAGCAAGGCGATGCCGTCTACAGGTCTATATGGATGACCACCATAGTGTCTTTTAACATCTATTACGCTATAGTTGCCACCATGATCTATACGTGCTGAACCAATAACAACGCTATAACGCGCTCCTTCCAACACCGGAACACATAGAGTACTTGTGATGATTATGTTATGTGACAGAATAGAACCTACGCATACAGTACGAGTATTCATTTTCACATTCACAACGTAAGGATAACTGTTAATGGACACCGTATGGTCTTCACCCGGTTTGTAATTAAGTACTCGTTTCTGGCGAACTAGAATATTCGATGATTCCCCTGAAAGTAGTCAGTTAGTAGTAAACCTTATTTGTTATTGTATTCCAGATACTTGGGATTTAATTTTACTTACTAATTTCTTCATCTGCAACGGTTCCAGTAATTATTTGAGACCAAATCCCACAAAGAATTAAAAGATGAAAGTATATTTTGCCTAGCATTTTACTGTTCGTTTGTCAAGTTACAAGACAACAATAGTCAATAATTTTTGAAGTTATTCCTTTATACTAATCTTGGTTTACAACGTTTATTATCGTTCAGGCGTACAGTTTCGCAACAATTCGCGAGGTCATACACGTGGAGTAATGATATTAGGTTAATAGTTGTGATATAAGACAGAGTACTTTCTTCAGTGTAAAGATTTTTATTCGGCACAGATTGCTGTTTTTTTTTTTCGTGAGCATATGAATAGATTTAAATGCAAAATCATACTGTATTAAGCAAGGTGTTCTCTTAATTATCGTAATTATGAAATTGCGCCTCTATGATTAAATGTTTGATCTGATCCACTGATTGTATTCTGCATGTTGTAAAATTGCAAAAACATCGGGATATTCATTATCAAACTGACTTCGACCTGGTCCAGTCCAAAGATGAATTCCAGCCAAAAGACCGTTAATAACTAAAGGAGCACCTCCATCATTATGACCGCAGTGTTTATGTGAATGAAAAGTACAAATATCTTTATCAGTAATCTGAATGTGACGTCGATAAATATTTACACATTGCTGATGGGCCATTATAGGTACTTCGATTGATCGTAGACTTCTAGGGTGACATGTTCCCACACTGAAATTGGGCAGAAAATTTTTAGTGGTTTAATTTGTTTAATTTAATGCCTGACCAGTTAAATACTATGTTTGATATATTTAATACATTGTGGATAACTTACTCATCGGTTCTGCTGTTGAATCCCCAACCGCTAACAGTACCAACTGTACCTGCTATCAAAGGTCCTGTATGCAATTCTATTCGGTAACAGAATGATCCATACACGAAAGGTGGATCAACAGTAAGCAAGGCAATACCAGTTTCAAAATTGGCTGGTTGTCGATAATCCAAGTGCTTTTTAATCAGTGTAACGTTATGAATTGTGCCACGATCTGGACGAGATGTACCAGATAAAACTTTGTACTTAGATTCAGTATCTCTCTCAACACATCGAGTAATTGTGATGACAACACGATGCGACAGGATACTACCTGGACATGTGATACGATTATTATATTTAATAATCACAATATAAGGAACCCTGTCTATCGAAATTGCTCGGTCTTCACCAGGCATGCGATTAATTACTCGTTTTTGGCGAACGAGAATACCCGACGATTCTCCTGCAAATAGATGATGTATCAGCAATCAGTAATTAGTAATTACTAATTCGTAATCAGTTATCAGTAGTTAGACTTATCAGTTTTGTAATGGGTGAATTAACATGGGATTAATTTTACTTACTAATTTCTTCATCTGCAACGGTTCCAGTAATGATTTGAGACCAAATCCCACAAAGAATTAAAAGAAGAAAGTATATTTTGCCCTGCATTTTACTGTTCAGTCGATGAATCTGATAATTTTACAACTCACTACAATCAAATCTTGATCGTAATGTACACATTAGTCGGTGCTTGTGATTATATATCGTATCATTGTTTACAATTATTATTATTTCTAATCTCTTAAATGTTATACTAAAGATAAGAAATTCGTAATAAAGAGGTGACAAAATACAAAAAATATACTTTTATGATATTTCTGGTTTCTGGGATTTAAAGATGTTTTACAGGAGTTTAACTTGGGGTCCTTTCTTCATTGTAAAGATATTTATTTCATACAGATTGCTGTTTTTCTTCGTGTCCACATAAACAAATTTAAAATGCAAAATCATACTCTATTATGGTAAACTAGGTGTTCTCATAATTGTTGTAATTTTGAAATTGCACCAATGTTTAAATGTTTGATCTGATCCAATGATTTAATTCTGGATATTGCAAAAATGCAAAAACATCGGGATATTCAAGATCACACTGACCTCTAGCTGGTCCAGTCCAAAGGTGAACTCCAGCCAGTAGACCGTTAATAACAAAAGGAGCACCTCCATCATTATGACCACAGTGTTTAAGTAAATGATAAGTGCAGAAATCTTTATCAGTAATCTGAATATGAGATCGATATATATTTATACATTGCTGATTGGGTATTATAGGTACTTCGATTGATCGTAGAATTCTAGGGTAAGATGTTCCACCACTGAAATTGGGTAGAAAATTTTTAGTTATGCTAATGCATGACCAGTAAAATATTATGTTTGATTGTATTTAGTACATTATGGATAACTTACCCAGTGGTCTGGAGTACGCTGTGGAATCCCCAACCTCTAACAGTACCAACTGTACCTGGTGGCAAAGGTCCTGTATACAATTCTATTCGGTAACAGGATGGTCCATACACGAAAGGTGGATCAACAGTAAGCAAGGCAATACCAGCTTCAAAGTTGTGTGGTTGTCGATAATCATGGTGTTTTTTAACCTCTATAACGTTATGTGTGGTACCATGATCTGGACGAGATGTACCAGATACAACTTTGTAGTTAACTCTAGAATCGCTATCAACACATTGAATAATTGTGATGACGACGCGATTGGACAAGATACTACCTGGACATGTGGTACGCCTATGATGTTTAATAATTACCATATAAGGAGCCCTACTTATCGGCGTTGTTTCGTCTTCACCTGGTAGGCGATTAATTACTCGTTTTTGGCGAACGAGAGTATCCGATGATTCTCCTGCAAGTAGATGATGTGTCAGCCATCAATAATGAGTAATTAGTAACTAGTAATTCGTAATCATTTATCAGTAGTTAGACTGATCAGTCTTGTTCTGGGTAAATTTACATGGGGTATAATTTTACTTACTAATTTCTTCATCTGCAACTGTTCCAGTAATTATTTGAGACCAAAACCCACAAAAAATTAAAAGCTGAAAGTATATTTTGCCTCGCATTTTACTGTTCAGACGATGAAATTTCGTTTGTCAAGTTACAAGACACAATAGTCAATAATTTTTGAAGTTATTCCTTTATACTAATCTTGGTTTGCAGGTTTATCTTCGTTCGCTTATCACAAGCAATTCAGGCTTATAATTTCGTAACAATTCGCAAGGTCATACACGTGGAGTAATAATATTTGACAAATAATTGTGATATAAAAATGTACCTTCTTCATTGTAAAGATTTTTATTTGACACAGATTGCTGTTTTTTTTGTGCGCACATAAGTGGATTTAAACGCAAGATCATACTTTAATGAGCTAGGTGTTCTCTTAATTATCTTATCCGGAAATTGCGCCTCAATGATTAAATGTTTGATCTGATCCACTGATTGTATTCTGCATGTTGTAAAATTGCAAAAACATCGGGATATTCAAGATCACACAGATCTCTACCTGGTCGAGTCCCCAACCAAGTAACTATCAACAACTAAAGGAGCACCTCCATCAGTATGACCACAATATTTTTGCTCATGATGAGTACAAAAATGTTTATCAGAAATTTGAATATCAGATCGATATCTATTTACACCCAGCTGATGGGCTAATATAGGTACTTTGATTGCTCATAGACCCCTAGAATGACTATTTCCTTGACTGAAGTTGGCAAGGAGACAAATTTTTAGTTATATTGATGCATGACCTATTGATCTGTAAACTATAGGTAACTTACCCATTAGCAGCGATTCTAAAGTTGTATCCACTAATAATACCACCAATAATACCAGTTGTACCTGGTAAACTCACTCACAAAGTGTCAATGAATAACCGAGGCATAACTACATTTGAGGGAGCAGTGTAATTCCTTGCGACCGGATTACACAAATAATTAAAAGACACAAGTACATTTCATTCGGTATTTTATTATTGTTCAGACGATGAAATTAGGTTTGTCAACTTACAAGACACAATAGTCAATAATTTTTAACGTTATTCTTTTATACTAAACTTGGTTTGCAATGTTACTTTTCGTTCGCTTATCAGAACCAATTCACATAAACAGATTTTAGTGCAAAATCATACTCTATTAAACTAGGTGTTCTTTTAATTATCGTCATTCTGAAATTGCGCCTCAATGATTAAATGTTTGATCTGATCCAATGATTTAATTCTGGATATTGCAAAAATGCAAAAACATCGGGATATTCACGATTACACTGACCTCTAGCTGGACCAGTCCAAAGGTGAACTCCAGCCAATAGACCGTTAATAACTAAAGGAGCACCTCCATCATTATGACCACAGTGTTTATGTGAATGATAAGTACAAAACTCTTTATCAGTAATCTGAATATGAGGTCGATATATATTTGCACATTGCTGATGGGCCATTATAGGTACTTCGATTGATCGTAGAGTTCTAGGGTGTGATGTTCCAGCTCTGAAATTGGGCAGAAAATTTTTATTTATGCTAATGCCAGACCCGTAAAATACTATGTTTGATATGTTTCATATATTGTGGATAACTTACTCAGCGTTTTTGGTGTTGAATCCCCAACCGCTAACAGTACTAACTGCACCAGGTGGCAAAGGTCCTAAATACAATTCTATTCGGTAACTGGATGGTCCATACGCGAAAGGTGGATCAACAGTAATCAAGGCAATACCAGTGTCAAAGTTGAATGGTTGTCGATAATCATGGTGCTTTTTAATCTCTATAACGTTATGTGTGGTGCCATAATCTGGACGAGATGTACCAGATACAACTTTGTAGTTAGATCTAGAATCGCTATCAACACATTGAATAATTGTGATGACGACGCGATTGGACAGGATACTACCTGGACATGTGATACGCCTATTATATTTAATAATCACAATATAAGGAGCCCTACTTATCGGCGTTGTTACGTCTTCACCCGGTAGGCGATTAATTACTCGTTTTTGGCGAACCAGAATATCCGATGATTCTCCTGCAAGTAGATGATTTGTCAGTCATCGGTAATTAGTAATTAGTAAAGCGTAACCAGTTATCAGTAGGTAGACCTATCAGTTTTGTTCTGGGTAAATTTACATGGGGTATAATTTTACTTACTAATTTCTTCATCTGCCATGGTTCCAGTAATTATTTGAGACCAAATTACACAAAGAATTAAAAGATGAAAGTATATTTTGCCTGACATTTTACTGTTCAGACGATGAAATTAGGTTTGTCAACTTGCAAGGTACAGTATTCAATAATTTTTAACGTTATTCTTTTATACTAAACTTGGTTTACAACGTTTATTATCGTTCAGGAGTACAGTTTCGCAACAATTCGCGAGGTCATACACGTGGAGAAATAATATTTGACAAATAGTTGTGATAAAAAACAGAGTACTTCCTTTATTGTTAAGATTTCTATTTGTTACAGATTGCTGTTTTTTTAGTGTGCACATAAATAGATTTAAATGCAAAATCATACTCTATTAAACTAGGTGTTCTCTTAATTATCGTAATTATGAAATTGCGCCTCTATGATTAAATGTTTGATCTGATCCACTGATTGTATTCTGCATGTTGTAAAATTGGAAAAACATCGGGATATTCAAGATCACACTGACCTCTATCTGGTCCAGTCCAAAGGTGAACTCCAGCCAATTTACCGTTAATAACTAAAGGAGCACCTCCATCATTATGAACACAGTGTTTATGTGAATGAAAAGTACACACATCTTTATCAGTAATCTGAACATGAGGTCGATATATATTTACACATTGCTGATGGGCCATTATGGGTACTTCAATTGATCGTAGAGTTCTAGGGTGAGATGTTCCAGGACTGAAATTGGTCAGAAAATTTTTATTTATGCTAATGCCAGACCCGTAAAATACTATGTTTGATATGTTTAATATATTGTGGATAACTTACTCAGCTGTTTTGTTGTTCCATCCCCAACCGCTAATAGTCCCAACTGTACCTGCTATCAAAGGTCCTGTATGCAATTCTATTCGGTAACAGAATGATCCATACACGAAAGGTGGATCAACAGTAAGCAAGGCAATACCAGCTTCAATCTTGAATGTTTGTCGATAATCTAAGTGCTTTTTAATGTTTATAACGTTATGAGTATTGCCAGTATCTGGACGAGATGTACCAGGTGCAACTTTGTACAAAGATTCATAATTGTGTCGAATACATTGACTAATTGTGATGACAACGCGATTGGACATGATACTACCTGAACATGTGATACGGTTATTATATTTAATAATCACAATATAAGGAACCCTGTCTATCGAAATTGCTCGGTCTTCACCAGGCATGTGATTAATTACTCGTTTTTGGCGAACGAGAATACCCGACTATTCTCCTGCAAGTAGATGATGTGTCAGTCATCAGTAATTAGTAATTACTAATTCGCAATCAGATGTCAGTAAAAACCTATCACTTTTGTTCTAGGTAAATTTACATGGGGTGTAATTTTACTTACTAATTTCTTCATCTGCAACGGTTCCAGTAATTATTTGAGACCATATTCCACAAATCATTAAAAGACACAAGTACATTTTATTCGTCATTTTATTGATCAGACGATAAAATTAGGTTTGTCAACTTGCAAGACAGAATAGTCAATAAATTTGGACGTTTTTATTTATACTAATCTTGGATTGCAAGGTTTATTTTCATTCGCATATCAAAAGCAATTCACGCGTATAGTTTCGCAACAATTAGTGAGGTCATACACGTGGAATAATAATATTTGACAAATTGTTGTGATAAAAAAGAGATTACTTTCTTCATTGTAAAGATTTTTATTTTATACAGATTGCTGTTTTTATTCGTTTTCACATAAACAGATTTAAATGCAAAATCATACTCTATTAAACTAGGTGAAATTGCTTCAATGATTAAATGTTTGATCTGATCCACTGATTGTATTCTTGATGTTGTACAATTGCAAAAACATCGGGATATTCAAGATCACACTGACCTCTAGTTGGTCCAGTCCAAAGGTGAATTCCAGCCAAATGACCATCAATAACTAAAGGAGCACCTCCATCACTATGACCACAGTGTTTATGGGAATGATAAGTACAAACATCTTTTTCAGTAATCTCAATGTGAGGTCGATATATATCTACACAATTCCGATGGGCCATTATAGGTACATTGATTGATCGTAGAGTTCTAGGGTGAGATGTTCCAGGACTGAAATTGGGCAGAAAATTTTTAGTTATGCTAATGCCTGACTCGCAAAATATTATGTTTGATTGTATTTAGTATATTGTGGATAACTTACTCATTGTTTTTGATGTTGAATCCCCAACCGCTAATTGTACCAACTGTACCTGCTAGCAAAGGTCCTGTATGCAATTCTATTCGATAGCAAGATTGGCTATACCTGAAAGGTGGATCAACAGTAAGCAAGGCAATACCTGCTTCAAAGTTGAATGGTTGTCGATAATCCAAGAGCTTTTTAATCTCTGTAACGTTATGAATGGTGCCAGTATCTGGACGAGATGTACCAGATACAACTTTGTACTTCGATTCAGTATTGTTACGAACACATTGACTAATTGTGATGACAACGCGATTGGATAAGATAGTACCTGGACATGTGATACGGTTATTATATTTAATAATCACAATATAAGGAACCCTGACTATCGACGTTGTTATGTCTTCACCCGGTAGGCGATTAATTACTCGTTTTTGGCGAACGAGAATATCTGATGGTTCTCCTGCAAGTAGAATTAGTAATCAGTTAATTAGTAGTTAACAGTAGTTAGGCTCATCAGTTTTGTTATGGGTAAATTTACATGGGATATAATTTTACTTACCAATTTCTTCATCAGCAATGGTTCCAGGAATTCTTTGAGACCAAATCCCACAAAGAATTAAAAGATGAAAGTATATTTTGCCAGACATTTTACTGTTCAGACTGTGTAAATTTTTTGGCACCTGTGGATTATATCGCATCATTGTTTGCAATTATTATTATTCCTGCTCTATCTCAAATGTTAATAAAGATAAGTCATTTTGTAATAAAGATGTAGTAACAACATACTAAAAATGTAGTTTTATGATATTTTCTTTTTTCTGGATTTTAAAGATGTTTTATAGGAGTTTACCTTGGGGATTTTATTTTACGAATAGCAATTAGAAAGAAAAAGTATGTGATTCCTACAGAATAAAGATCTTTATTTAGAACAAATTGCTGTGTATTTTGTGTACACTTTAACAAACTTAAAATGCAAAACATGAATCTATAAACTAGATATTATATTAATGACGATTGTTATGAAACTGTGTTTCAATGTTTACAATGTTTGTCCTGATCCATTGATTGTACTCGGAATGTTGGACGAGTGCAAAAACATCAGGATATTCAGGATTAAATAAAGATCTACCTGGTCCAGTCCACAGGTGAAGCCCAACCAAGTAACCATCAATAACTAAAGGAGCACCTCCATCACTATGACCACAGGACTTATTCCGATCAAAAGTGCAAATATCAGAATCGGAAATGGGAATATTATGAGGTCGATATATTTCTACACATTCCCGATGAGACATTATTGGTACCACGATTGATCGGAGACTTCTAGGGAAACATGTTCCACGACTGAAATTAGAAAGAAGGACAATTTACAGTTATACTCAGTGACAATTTACAGTAATACACGATTCGTAAAATACTGTTTGATGTATTTAATAAACTGTGGGTTACTTACTCAATAGGGCGACCGTTTTTATAGTTGTATCCCCAACCACTAATAGTACCAAGTGTACCTGGTAACAAAGGTGCTGTATGCAGTTCTATTCTGAAACCGTGTTGTCCATATATGAAAGGTGGATTAACAGTGAGCAAGGCAATGCCATCTAAAGATGATCTGTGTGGATGTGAATTAAGTTTCTTTCTAATATCTGTTACGTTGTGAGGGTTTCCATGTTCTAAACGTATTGAACCAGAGTAAACTTGGTACTGGTGTACTTCATATGAAACACATTCGTAAACTGTGATGACAACGTGATTTGACAGAATAGTACCTGCACAATTGAAACGATTATTCTGTTTAATCTTTACAATGTAAGGAGTGTCAGCCATATTCCCAGATACATCTTCACCCTCTATGCGACTAATTACTCGTTTTTGGCGAACGAGATTATCCGATGATCCTCCTGCAAGTAAATGATGCGTTGGTAATCAGTTAATTATTTATCCGTTATCAGTAGTTAGATTAATCAGTTTTGTTATGGGTCAATTTACATGGGATATAATTTGACTTACTAATTTCTTCATCTGCGTAGGTCGTAGTAAACCAAATGCCACAAAGGATTAAAAAGTGTAAATATATTTTGCCTTGCATTTTACTCTTCAGACGATGGAATTTTTCTACTTACTACACTGAAGACAAGATATAATTGGGGGAATTTATTCAAGTTTTTCTTTTATATTTTATCTTTGTTTGCAAGGCTTACTTCCTTTTGCTTATCAGAACCAATAACATCTAGATAAATTGTTTTGCAATAATTGTCGACATCATACACGTGAGGACCACGTGATTAATTTCAGTTTTAATTAATTTACAGTTCTATAATAAAACTTATTAAAGAACATGTGATACAAACTAATGATACTTGACAAAAAATTGTAATAAAAACAGAGTAATTTATTCATTATAAAGATTTTTATTTGACACAGATTGATATGTTCTCCATGAACATATAAACAGATTTGTATACAAACCCATGTTTCATTAAACTAGGTGTCTTCTGAACAATCGTTGTTTTGAACTTGAACTTCAATATTTAAATGTTTGCCAGGATCCATTGATGATATGCAGAATGTTGCAAGACTGCAAAAACATCAGGATATTCAGGATTATTCTGAAATCTACCTGGTCCACTCCACATGTAAACCCCAGCTAAGTGACCATCAACAACTAAAGGAGCACCTCCGTCAGAATGACCACAATGTTTTTGCGGATGATAAGTGCAAATATCCATATCCGAAATCTGAATTTGAGGCTGATATCTTCTTACACATTGCTGATGGGCTAGTATCGGTACCACAATTGATCGCAGACTTTTAGTGTGAGTGGTTCCTGGACTGAAATCGAGAAGGAGGAAAATTTCCAGTTATTGGGATGCTTGAACAGCTTGACCTTACAAATGCTTGACTTTATAAATTAATTTATGAATTATATATTAATTAAATATACTGAGGGTATAACTTACCCAGTGCATCCCCGAACGTTGTATCCCCAACCACTAATAATACCATGTGTACCTGGTAGCAAAGGTGCTGAATGCAGTCGTATAAAGTTTGTGTATTTTCCAAACTCAAAAGGGTGATCAACCTTGAGCAAGGCAATACCATCTGCTGGTCTGTTTGGATGATTGCCAAAACGTTTTTTAATGTCTATGACGTTATGATTGTTACCTTTGTCTGTACGAGCTGAACCAGACACAACCGCGTATGGAGATTGTTCAATTTCAACACATAGACCTGCTGTAATAACAGCCTGATGGGACAGAATACTACCAACGCAAATGAAACGATTATTATGTCTAATTCTTACAATGTAAGGGACATTCTTGTTCGGCACTGATAAATCTTCATTCGGCATGAGATTAACTACTCGTTTTTGGCGAACGAGAAGATTGGATGAGTCCCCTGAAAGAAGATGACGATTAAGCTTATTAGTTTTATTATTATATATTATATTCCAGATAAAACATGGGATATAATTATACTCACTAATTTCTTCATCTGCTACGGTTCCACTAATTGCTTGAAACCAGATTACACAAATAATTAAAAGGTGCAAGAATACCTTGCATTTTATATCCGCCATTTTATCGTTCAGACAATCAGATTACAGCTTCTCAATGTACTGTAGTACTATAAAGATACCAGATTTGGGGACGTTTCCTTCTCCTTTTATAATTGTTTTTTTTCTATTTTATCTTTCTTAGCAAAGATGATTGTCACTTCATGACACTTATTTATGACTATTATCATTTATGTCAATAGACTTTTCTAAAGTTTATTACGAATTTATTACAAATTTATTTCTACACCTAATTATCTATTCATAAATCAAATATATTTTCATAGACTCTAGAGGCATTGTGTATTTGTTGATGACAAATTCTTATTTGCTCTATGTAAATATGACCTTGCATTTACCTACTGATATGAAATCAGCGCAGATCGAGAAATTCTTGTCTTGTTCATCAATAAGCGTGGAAGAAAGCCCACTGGCATTTCTTCTTTTTTTTTTTCAAAAAGAGCAGAGGTGTCTTTTAGTGATATGTAACCACCATCACCGCCGTATCAAGAGAGCGGGAACTATTTATTAAAAAGTCTGCTTCGGTAGCGACGTGCTACATCGGGAGGAAAGCGATAACGGTGGCCAGTTCAGTCATTAAGCTCGACTTGCTTGCCTCCTGCACTGTTCACCGTTCACTGTTCACTGTTCAGTCTTCACTGTTCAGTGTTCAACGCTCAATGTTCAGTTCACTCTTCAGTGTCCATGTCCACAGTCCACCCTTCTCTCGTCCTCTTCTCTTTGGTAAACCGCACGTCGACGGTGCGATGCGAACACGTAGATATTTGTCTACACCAGTAACCAGTAACCATTCCGTTCTCCCTGAGGTTCTCCCTCGACTTAACTCGCATAGACTATTAATAGCGTATTCATTATTGCTGTAAATGAGCCATTTCGATAATATCCGCATCAGTCTGCGGATCAGTATATATTATATATTTTATATTATATCTTTATATTTTATATTTTTATGTCAAATGCGCGCGATTAATTGTAATTTGAATCTGCGCGTTTCTCGCTTTTGCACATTTTTTGCCAGTACAGAAAGTAATTGAGAATTTTTAATTCTTGAAATATAAAATCTTGGTATTCTTTATCTAATTTCAGGAATCTTCATGAGTTTTATCAAATTCGTTAAAGTGCCTTTATTATCCTTTAAAATTTGGCGAAATTCCTTTAGATTTCGTAAATTTAGTTGACACTTTTTAAAAATTAATTGAAATTACTTAAAATCGCATAAAGTCTCATTAAATCTCTGAAAATTTCTGAAAATCCAGTAAAATTTTGTAAGATCTATTGGATTCATTCAAAGTCTTTAAAATTACTTAATATCTCATAAAATATCGTAAAATCCCTTAGAATTTCTTACAATTGCATAAAATATGGACAGATCCCTTAAAGTTATTTAATTAAAATCGTATGAAATTACATGAAATCCCTTAAAATTCCTGCCAATCCTATGAAATCTCGTAAAATTGGCATACAATATCTTCAAATCCCTTTAACATCCTTCAAAATCTGGTAAAATTCCTTTAAATTTCGTAAATTCACTTAATATTTCTTAAAAATTAATAAATATTACTCAAAGTCGCATAAAGTCTCATGAAATCTCTGAAAATCCACTGAATTTTTGTAAAATCTATTGGATCCATTCAAAGTCTTTAAAATTACTTAATATCCCATAAAAATCGTAAAATCCCTTAGAATTTCTTGAAATTCCATAAAATGTGGACAAATCCATTAAAGTTATTTAAAATCCTATGAAATTAAATTTATCCCTTAAAATTCTTGACAATTCCATGAAATCTCGTGAAATTGCCATACAGTATCTTAAAATCCTTTTAACATCTTTCAAAATCTGGTGAAATTCCTTAAAGTTGTTTAAAATTACGTAGAATCTCGCAAAATATCGAATCCCATAAAATTGCTTAAAATGTCATGAAATTCCTGAAAATTCAATGAAATCTCGTAAATCCCTTGAAATCCCTTAAGTCGTTCAAATAACTTAATATCCTGTGAAACATTGTAAAATCTGTGAATATTACTTAAAATTCCACAAAATATATAGTAAAATTCCTTAAAATTACTTTATAATCCCTTAAAATCTCACAATTTTTCCCAAAAAACATGTAGGATTGGAAAAATTGAGAGATTTCAAAAGTATGCAAAATAATTCAGATTTTAATTTTTGAAATATAAAAATTTGTAATTCCTAGTCTAATTTTTGGAATCTCAATTTTGTAAAATTCTTTTAAATTCCTTAAAATTATTCAAAGGCCCATTAAATTCAATTAAAACCCTCATAATATCTAAAAATCCAATGCAATTTTGTGAAATCCCTTCAAATACCTTAAAAGTTTTTAAAATCACTTAAAATTCCACAACAT
This sequence comes from Synergus umbraculus, assembly GCA_900474325.1. NCBI lineage: Eukaryota > Metazoa > Arthropoda > Insecta > Hymenoptera > Cynipidae > Synergus > Synergus umbraculus. The sequence goes on along the minus strand of UCOK01018752.1, from coordinate 96,629 downwards.
ATCTATCGTTAAATCTTTTAAGATTTCTCAAAATCCCATGATCTCTTAAAATTGCTAAAAATTCTATAAAATTTCTTAATCTCCCTTCAATCTCTTAAAAGTCCTTAAAACTATTTAATATCCTTTAAAATATCTGAAAATCCAAGGAAACTTCGTGAAAAATCCTTGAAACAGCTTTAAAGTTTCTAAAATCACTGAAAATTACACAATATATCGTCAAATCCTTTAAAATTCTTTTAAATCCCATGAAATCTCGTTATATACTTTCAATTACTTAAAAATCCAATGAAAACACTTTTTTTTATTTTTAGATTTTTAAAATTTCTTTAAATACTATAAAACCCCAAAAACTGGTAAAACCCCATAAGATTTCTAAAAATCAGAATAAATTTCATAAAATTCCTTGAAATTCCATGAAATCCTTTTATATTTCTGAAATGTCTTCTATATATTGGTCAAATCTCTTTTTTAAGATAGTATTGTATATTATATATCTATTATATAATGTATATTGAATATTGCATATTCTATGTTACGTACATATAAATGCAGCCGTTTTCTCGCGTCAAACAAACAGGAGCTACCCTTTTACCGGTTCCCATCGCACCTGCGAAACCACCCGGCCAAACATCTTGTAGACAGGGTCTAAATTAATGTTAAGTGATACAACTTAAAATTTAAAAGGTAAAATTAGAGAAAGCATTCAAAATTCGACAATTTCGTATTTGGAAATATTTCAAACTGCACTTCATAGTCATAAAAAATTCCACTTGAAACGCAAATTATTCTTTGCAAATTCTGTAACCCCATAAGCAGTGAATAAGCTGAATGATAAATAAATTTAGAAATGTCAAAATTGACATCCTCGATTGACAAAAAACTGAACTGAATATGAATCCACGGGAAAGTGAAATCAAAGTGAAATCAAAGTTAAATAAACAGTTTGTTTTCTAGCTGAATTAATTGTTAGTAATAAATTAAATGTACTCTACTGTATCCCACTGAAGAGCAATTTTCACAGTCTGGTTCGCATCCTAATAAAACTTAAGATAATTATCTAGCGGATGATGATTTTGCAGAGTGCGGGGAGGACTTTTGATTCGAAGGGGTGGAATAAAAGGGAAATTGTAGACGATGCGTATTACCGAGAGGGCAGCGCGTGACGATCTCGTTAATTATTTCAACGAGTCGTGGTTAATGCCTCCACCTACCGGTGTTACTGGATTGCAAACTGGTCACTTGGCAGCTGTTTTACCTATTTGCTTAACACGCCTCGGTCATAAATAATTTTGCAACGCTATTATTACGATACCCCGCCTATTACACCTACTTCCCATATTACTAGAAGCCAGAATGCCCGCAGTGCTTAAGACTGGTACCGAATACCACCGATGAATCGTGTTAGCCTTAATTTACTTTGACTCTATCCAATTGCTTTGCAAATTTAACTAGACTCGGATTTTCTTCCTCTCATCAACAGATTATTTTCCGATTTCTTTTAATTATATTTCAAGTTATTATAGATAACATTAATTAAAATCTTCTCGATTCCTTAATATAAATCCTTAAAATCTTGCAGTAAAAGAATGTAATTATTATATTAAATAGCTGGAGAGAAAATCGATAATCCTGAAAAAATTATAATTAGGTCTTTATGAGTAGTTACGCTCCAAAGTGAGACAATTATGTTCCTAAAGGTATCTAAACTGACGTTACGAGTGAGTGACTTGAACGCATTACACGGGTTCTAGTGTGTTGCGAGTTATATATGAAGTTTATGCCGCTACGGAAGTCCGATATGGACCATTAATTTCGGTATTTATGGTCACCGTAAAGGACGTTCGCAGAAAAGCATGTGTGTATTTAAGAGGTGTTGCTTTTTGTGAGGGCAATATAAATATTGACAGGACAGGTCTAATTAAAATTAACAAGCTTTCAGAAGCTCTTGATGTTCAGACTTTATATGCATATGTTTTAACGAAGCGTCATTTTTAAGGCTATTTTCACGTTTTAAATGACGTTAGCAACATGTAATAATTCAAACTATTTCCACACACCCTGCAAAAAAAATCCCAAGGCAAATTACCACTCATTTTTTTATTTCTTCTTTCTCACAAGTTTAAAAAGAACCGCTAATTTTTCCAACTCACGTTCGTCCGAAAATGTTGCATTATTCAAAAAATAATTGTATGATTTATTAGGTCCTTGATCACAATTTAGAAATAACGTGCGGTCAACCTTTGAAATAAAGAGATAATTTATAACATAATAAAATGTAATTTAAATCATGGCTTGTGCATTAAACTCAGACGGAAATAAATTACCTCGACGATTTTAAAATTAACGCAATAAATCTTGTTGCAGGTACTGTAAACGCGAACGGCGAGACGAAGCGACAGAGGACGTCGTACACGAGGTACCAGACCCTGGAGTTGGAAAAGGAGTTCCACTTCAACCGCTACCTGACGAGGCGGCGGCGAATCGAGATCGCACACGCCCTTTGCCTCACCGAGAGACAGATAAAAATCTGGTTCCAAAATCGGCGGATGAAGTGGAAGAAGGAGCACAAGATGGCGAGCATGAATATTGTGCCGTACCACATGTCGCCGTATGGCCACCCCTACCAATTTGCCCCGCACCCAGGACAGTTTGCCCATTTGGCCACATAGGACGAGTTCTCGCCCACAGAGCTCGGAGCACACGCTGTCCGGTTTCCTGGGATGTACGGCGAACAGAATTTCTAGGCTTTCTGCTCATCTAGAGCAATTCACTTCATCTAGGACATTTCCAAAAAAAGAGTGCTCTTGAAAAGATAGGAAAGGCTCAAGATAGGAAAGGTTCAAGATAGAAGGTTCAAACTTGCGGTGAATCTTTCATCTAGGTACTTGGAATCCAGATGCAAAATTTGAGCTTCATGTCTTAATTAGGTACATAGTTATTGGGAAAAAACGTAACGTCATTTCTGGGACGAAAGATTCTTGCCAGTTCCAAACAAAAAACATTCGAGATATTTAACGGAATATTGCTGGGGATCTATGTCAAAGTAACTAGAAAAAACCTGTGAAATTGGAACAAGCTTTGATAGATCATTGAGAAGTTATTTACAATACAAATTATTTACAATGGAATCAAGCCAAATTGAAATTTCCCGCCTAAGGAATGTTTCGAAATGTGACCTTATCGCCAAGAAGATCCCTTCCGTGACGGAACTTGAATTTTGCAGAATGAGATTTTAGACAGAGCACTCTTTAAGAAATGACTGTTCGAAGTTGAAGGGAAGCCAAAATTTCTGCATATGTGCCGTGCGCCCACAATAATAGACTGGACGCGCTCCGAGGGGCTCTCGTGTAAAAGATTTTTGAAAAACTCTTCATAGTCGACGAGAGCCCATCTCTGCGGGCGAGATAGCCGAATTTAGTATAAGATTAGGAACTAGCTGATCTAATTAAAACAAATAATTACACGCTACTTCATCTAAGCTGCGCGACTCTTTCACATTTAGAAAAACTCTTATTTTCAGCATGAGCAATTCTTTTTTTACTTTGTTCTGTTTCATAAACTGTAAAGTATGTCTTCGGGAATTTCCCGTACAATTGTTGAGACGCTAATTTCTGTAAAATTTTCTAAATTAGGGGAAATTCCCGAAACGAGCTTGGGAAAAAACGTAACGTAACTTGTGTAACGTCATTCCTGGGACGAAAGGTTCTTGCCAGTTCCAAACAAAAAAACGAGTCAAATTAAAGTACTTACTTTCCTAGAATTGATTTAATTTTCTTTATCCGATGCAGCGAGTGAAGTGGACAAATCTTATCGGCTAGATATATCGAAAAAGATTTTATATATATATATATATTATATATATTTAATTATAAATAAAGAAGAAAGAAACCCGATGCAATGCAATATCGATAGGGACTTAGTTTCTGAAACTACGTCACGTAATGTCGCCCTTTTAGATTCTAAGATGCCTGCTAATGCTCAAAGTGTTCTTGGCCAAAATCGAACGTCGGGGCGAGTTGGCATACTTGTAATTAATTCAATTCAGCGATACGCGAAGTGCCCAAAGACTTTTTATCTTAGGAAAGAACACACACACACTAAAATGTGACGCGTCTCGAAGTATTTGAAAGATGAAAGTTTTTGTTGATTTGGAATTGTATATTTTATGAATGCAACTTATCTCTCTATGTCTCTGTGTTACGTTACGAAAATTCTGTGTGTTTCCGGTGCAAAGGGTTCGTCGAAAACTGATCACTTGGTTGTAATTCTAATTAGATTAATTAAGTTATCATTAAAAACTGGAGGAATATTTGTAAATCTCTCTGTGGAATTCGAATTGCTGTATGTAAATGAATAATTTTTTTTGCTTTCTGTTTGACTTTCGTGAAATTAATAATAATAAATTTGAGTTGCACACTAGTGAGCAGACTACACGTTCCGCTCCTTGGATTTCCGTATCGCGGTAACGAACTCGATGTATTCGCCAATTTCCCGTTTGTGACGAAATCGTGGACAACTGGGGCCCAGCAAATTCTCTCTGTAAATAGTTTGCACCGTATTGTACCCAACACATCTCCCAGGAGCAGCCGCGTTGTTCCTAACAGTCTATAGGTAGTTAGATAAGATTAAGTACACGTTGCTCGAGGCCAGCATCCGCGACATTGAAACTTGGATAAAAATCTTTTCGGGAGAGATAAGCCTGAACATTAATGCGTGTTTTTTTTTTAAATTGAGATCATATTTTATAGTCGTGTGACACAAACATCACAAAAGAAGAGAGTACAGTGAAACTGAAATTTATCTATTAATTAAGATATTTCTAATCTAAATTAAATTATAATGTCAAGCAAAATTGTACATTTTCATTAATATATTGTATATTATATTTTGGACCTCATTAATTCAAGAGAAATTCCAACAAATTAAACAGTAAATTAACTGAGTTGAAGATATAAAGCGAATTTCATTTAATCTAAATTATATGATTCAAATAAATCAAGTTTAAACACTAATAATTTATTCTTTGTAAATTAAGTTACGATATTTTAAATTATATTCAATATTTAAAATGGATATTGTAATAATTCTCGGTGTGTACATAAGTTTTAAATTGTTAAGACCAGTTTTAATCTCGTTTTATCAAAAGTTTTTATATCAATGTTGAAACAACTATTTGACGAAGGCAAGAAAATGTTTTTTTACTGTACCAACAAAAATTTAGTTGACCAAAACATTTTCTCGCACAAATATCAACAGAATTATTATTTTCTTTTATTGGCAAAAAATTATTTGTTCCAGTGCAAGGCTTATTGTCGCCGATGGTTGTCTCGAAAAATGTAGCGCGTGCAACGTCTCCCGCGCCCGTATTAATTAATTGGTTGATAAATTCCAAAATTAATTGATCGTTAGCCAGTGAATAATCCGCATGTGTGCAAATTAAACTGACGGAGCGGGAAACAGTCGCATGCGCGTGAATAATTAAATATATCTTGTGATACGAAATGCCGTCGCTCTGTGCTTAGTTTAACGAGGTCGTGCGATTCGAAAACGCAAATTCGGAAGCGTACAGGGATCTAAGTATACGAACGATCGATGCTGATGAAACTATATAAGATTATACTGAATTGTACATAATTATTGAATATACGTATAGCGAGATATCGACGAAGTTATAGTCCCACCCGACACCCTAGAAACACCCTTAATTCAACAATAAATCAAACTAATTTTTAAAAAAAAGCTACGTTTTAAATTACGTTTCTTTTATTACGTTTTCATTTATTTATGAAATTGTTTTTTTTTTCGTCGATGTGATGAATTAGTGTAATTGATTTCTGGGATGTCAGGTGGATAAGACATATTTAATTAAAGATTAGAATGATGGAATTTATTATATAATTATTACGATTATTCTATCGAGAGTGAGTCTGTTGCTAATGATTTGGTCCAGTGTTAATATTGTATTTTATTTGTTTCGTTATGAATTTTTTTTTGTTGAACACGCCGCGTGTCGTGAAAACACGCTCCGTACCTAACGTATAAATATTAAAAAAAAAAAAAAGATGCGCACGATATACGCGGAGAATACGCAAACTTTCCCCATCGAATCGAAGAATCGAGTTGGAGGATCGATAACAGAACTGATATTAGTCTTATTAGCTCGATTCGATGGATAAAGTGATAGAAAAATCGACGTGCTGTTCTCCCAACTTAAATTAAGCTCAAGTATTACGTTCGCATAGCGTTTTGAAATGTTACTTCATTCCATGTAATATACGTAATAGTCTAACTAAATACCTACTTACTACATCTACGTAACTTAGAGCACCGTACGTGTAAGATCATATAATTATATAATTTAAATTGTAATTATTAAATGGTACGACATAATGAAATTTGTGACTCTTTCCTCACCTTCTTCTACTAGAATTACTGGAATATCTTCTATATTTTATTAATTTCTTAAATTGCAATTCAGTATTCAATTTTGCTATACATTGTATATGCTTCAAATTAATTAAATTATTATCAGAGAAAAAACGAAGACAATCGTCTATCAGTTTCTTTTTAACGTATCGTCTTTATTTTTTGTACAATTTATTTATCGGAGAATGTTGCCATGAACCTTTGACCATCTCAAGAATTGACAATATATCAAGTTATCATACGTTTTTTAGTAAAGTTGGCATGTAAAATATTATTACATAAACGACCGGATGTCGTAAAAAGTAACTTTGCTCGTAACTTTGTTTAAATGGCATGTGACGGGTGGTTTCGACTATAATAATTAAGTGGAACATGTGTCAAGCAATATTATTAAAAGATATCGAGTCGAGATTTACGACGTAATTACGAAATTGATATCTGGGAGGAGTTTTGAGCGTATCAAGAAAACGGTCAGAGGGGTCAGTCGTGTTTACTCTCCAGACAGAGAGATTTTCTTCATAATGTTAATTACTCGAGAGATATTTCTAGATTTATAAATTGCCGAAGATTTATTTGCGGATGCTGAGCTTGAAGTATGGTGAATCATTTAACGGACGATTATCGCCCATCTGTTTTGTGCGATTGAATAAGAAAATTTTTGCAACTGTAAATAATGTGAATGAATACTTTCTTTTAATTAAGGAGATTAATTTACTTCTTCAGAGATAAGTATGTATTTTATATTAATGTCATAATAAAGTTCGGAAAATGGATAGTGATAGATCTTAGGGTTATCATTGTTTGTAATGCATTCTTTTTATTTTTTTTTAGTATTCTTTTTCTTTTGTTTTTTTCCATTTGAATTATTTACAACCAGATTATCAAAGGAATATAGCCAAGTTTGTAGCCAATTTTGTGATGACATATAGTAAAATTAAAAATAATAAAAGATGAATTAATAAACATTAAACAGGCACGTGTAGTGGATAAGACGCACTTCATTCGGTCTGACTCAGTCTGAGTGAGGTGATAAGATCGCGTGACAGTCGCGGGGGGTCGAGAGTGTGATAGTCCAATCCAAACCGCCCCCAGGTGGAGGAATAAAGTAAAAGGATAGAATGAAGAGGTGGAAAGAAGGAAGAAAAGAGAAAACAGAAAAGGGACAGAAGTCTCGTCACCGAGAAGACGGGAGTCGCGGCAAGTCACGATTCAGCCACAAGACTTGACTAAGGCTAACTGTCCAAGCTTCCGACAATGACTTTGCATCTTAAGATTCGTCTTAGGTCTTAGACGTGCCTTTATTACAAACGAGTAACAAGGCAACCGTGACTCTCGGTGTTTGCTTTTATATTATAGTAGATACTATATAATATATATATATAGTAGATATTATATAGTTAGGCGATAAAATGGATATATAGGCGCCATATCATTGGACTGTCCATTCTGTCCAAGTGTCCATCCACGACTAACTTGTTCTCATCCAAAGATCGATTGATTTTTCCCGACCTGAGTCTGTAGATCAAATCAGTGACACCAGGTCAGGTGACATAGACATGTTTTCGATAAACGAGAGGTTTGAAGGGGGAATGAAGAAGGATTGAATTTATGGTGTGGAAATTTATTGTAATTGTCGTGGTAGATAAAATAGCGATTTTTTGATACATTATTCAAAAGGGTTCTTATCTAAAAGAAAGAGATGTTGTTTATATCTCAAAATATTGAATACATTGTTGTCGAAAACCTGATTTTTGGAAATTGTGAGAATTGTCTTTGAATTTGAAAACTATCTTTAGTTTTCGTTGTCAAAATAATTGATAAGAAAGTTGTAGTTTATAGTGTTTACATAGTTTATAAGAAGTTTATGGGGAGACAGAGAAAATCCCTTGGAATTATTTAAATATTGTGAAATATGTCTTCTTCAATTCAAGGAAATTGTCAGTAGCCTCGGTGGAAATTTGAAGACACGAAAAGAGGTGGACTTAAAAATACGACCCGAGTCACCCTACTAAATCACTAGCTTATACCGTCTAGTCTAGTTGATTTAAAGATTTAAACTACGATATTCTGCGTTCTGGATAGAAAGCTTGCGACACCTGCCCACGCAAAGCAAAGACAACAGCTGGAAAAGCTGTTTTGATTCTTGAAATTCGAATATATGCTTGACTGCTACCTGTAGCGGAGTTGATGTCGTAGAGCCACGTTATAGAAACTGAGAGCAGTCGGATAAACTATTCGAAGGTAACAGAATGAGTTATTTACGGGCAGGCTCTCGTGGACGAGCTTTACGTCCCGCTGATCGCTCTCCTCGTTTGTGGACCGGAATTAGCATGTAGGAAAGCATTCCTAAGGTGCGAGGCGTATGCATAAATATTAATATTAATTTATCCTCGTTACAGTTGGATTAGATTTGATAACAGATTGCTTCGGTTTTAGAGAATGAAAAGTTGCTCGATAGTTGAATTTTAGATTAAAATTAGCTCGAATAGAAATTTATTTTAGTATATAAATAATTTTAATTTATTGTGATTTGTGATTTTTTTTATTTTTCTTAATTTTCCGGTTTTTATTTTTAGTTAATAGCCACTCTTATTCTTTTCTATAAAAAAGTGGTGTATCGAAATTTCTTGAAAATTTCGCATACTTTGTTGTTGCAAACTTGATTGGCTTTTGAATCACTTGAAATTGTAGCAAGAAAAATAAAATAATATTGATTTGCTAGCCTTTTAAAATTTTACAAATATCTTCGAAATCTTTCAAAATTTGTTAAAATCTCTTTAAATTCTTAAAAACCTCTTGAAATTCGTTAAAATTTGTGGAAATATCTAGAGATTTTTAGAAATTTTCAAAAAATTCTACAAAATTTTTTCAAAATCAGAAAAATCTCATAAAATTTCGTAAAATGATTAGAAATCTTATAAAATTCCAGGAAATTACACAAGATTTCACAATATTTTTATAAAACTCATAAAAATCTCCTAAATTTTCTTAAACTGCCTTAAAAATCCTTAAAATTCAATGAAATCCTTAAAAATTAAAAAAATCTCTTGAAAGACCTAAAAATTTGACAACTTTCAATATCCTTTTAAATTTTACGATTTTTTTTTGAGTGTTAAAAATCTTTTGAAATCCATCAATAAAATTACTGGACAAACATTAAAATCCTTCAAATTCCATAGAATGTTATAAAAAAAAATTTAATATCTTGAAATCTGTTAAAATTTGTGAAAATCTCTAAAATTCCTAGAAACTTTTGAAAATTTCTTAAAATTCTTCGATAATATTTCCTATATATTCTTTAAAATTCATTAAAATTATTAGAAATCTCATCAAATTCCATGCAATTTCTTACAATACTTACAATACATTTAGAAATTCTAAAATTCTTTTAAACTTAGTCAAAATCACTTGTAAAACATCAAAATTCCTTACACTACGTTACAATCTCTTAAAATTATTCCAAATTTTTCAACATTTAAAATCCGTTAAAATTCTTTTAAAAATCACTTAAAATTGCATTAATTTCTTTAAAATTCCACGAAATAACTTGAAATCGCTTAAAATTCCACGAAACCTTTTAGAAATCCTAAAATTCTTTTGTATTTAGTAAAAATCGCTCCAAATTTTACAACATTCAAAATCCATTAAAATCCTGTATAAAATTCTTTTTAATTTAGTCAAAATTACTTGTAAATCATCAAAATTCCTTAAACTACGTTAAAATTTCTTTAAATTACTCCACATTTTACAACATTTAAAATCCATTAAAATTCTTCTAAAAATCTCTTAAAATTGCATTAATTCCTTATAAAATGCCATGAAATATCTTGAAATCCCTTACAATATTCTACGAAACCTTTTAAAAATCCTAAAATTCTTTTCAATTTAGTAAAAATCGCTTGAAAATCGCCAAAATCCATTAAAATTCTTAGAAACATTTTGCCATTCCTCTCTAAAAAAAAGTAGTGTCACAAAATATGTTCCGAAAATAAAAGTAACTAAAAAAACTTGAAAATCATCAAAATCAATTTCCTAGAAAACTCGAAATTCCGAGTGAAATTCTTATCTAAAATCTCTATATATTATGGCTGTGTTTATGTTGTTGTAGATCTCGTGTAGAAATTTCCCTATCTTTCCCCATTTAAAGTAGGGATTTAGCGTGGCCCCGACTAGAAGTTCTAGTCTAGAAAAAACTAATTAGAGCCCTGTGTGGCGCTAGTTGGAAATTTCTTACGAATTTCGAGCATTTCTACTTCAAATCGTCCCAAATGCATAACTATATACGTTTATAATTAAAAATATATATCGTGGGGACCTGATTAGGGCCACAGCAGGGCCCTTTCTTTGAAAGGGCTATGGAAGGACGATTCGCACTAGGCCCCTACTAGAACATCTAGTCGAGGCCTAATTGACAAAAGCGTTACGATCTAGCTGGGGCCCCAACTAGTTTTCCTCATCAGGACCCGACTAAAAGAAGGGAAAACTAGTGAGGCCCCCACTAGACTTCGGATAGAAGTTCATTCCGAATCAATCCACAATTTTCCGAATCATTCCGGAATTTGTATCCGAACGAAACAGTTTCATTTCGATCTAATCCGAAGGAAGTTTTCAATCCGAATTAATCCGAAGCTTTCGCTAACTTTTGCTGCTGTTCCGGTAAATTTTCCTACAGTTACATATTATTTCTGTTTCTACTGCTTCTGTCATTGCTATTGTTACTATTATTCCTTCTGTTTTTCAGTTCTTTCTGTTTCCCTTTTCTGTTACTCCTACCACTGCCAAACTTCCCACCTGGACTCTCTGCCCTCAACCCATTTAGTTAAAAAACCTGAATGGACTTTTTAGCGAATCTAGAAAGCAAATTTCCCACGAAGGGTGAATTGAAAATGATTGGCGAAAGGGCGCTTGGCCGAGTTGATTCGACAATGCCGTTGAATCGAGAGAGGTCCTCGCACAGAATATCAGCATCGCTGCTCGCGAATACTATGTATATAACTATATAGATATATATATACACATAATACCTCTCGCCCGCCGTCAGTCACTCAGTCAGTCATTGATACCGCGGTGTGATTAATGAAGAGTCAAGGTTCGGGATCACAGTGCCGAGTTGAGAACGGTGGTTGAGGAAGGGGCGTCAGGGGCTTGGGGGGAGAGGAAGTTGACTCGGGGTCCGTAGCTCGACACAGCGAAGAATGTCGATACCATACCGACGACGAAATATATAAGTACGGGAGAGTGGGACACGCCGCTAGAGACGGTGAACATTAATTATATTTAATCGGCGAACAGATATTTCGCTTTAGTGAAAATCGCACTACAGTTCCTTGGGCGTCTCTCGGTATGCGGGAATGGAATAAGACGCGGAAAGAACGCGAGGCCCGAGTAGCAAGAAACCCTGGCATTCAGAACGATGAGTTATTAAGTAGCGGCTTGGAGTCGAAAAAAGAAAATATTCTGGTATCGCGGCCACGATAAATTCATATCAATGCAGCCATCTGGACAGGTTGCTTTCAGCGTTCACTTTTAAACTAGGAACGTTTTGTTTCTCACGGCTTGGTCAGCCAGTCAACTTGGAGACGTTCAGCTGATTCAGGAGCTATTTTTAATCTTCGAATACATCTTTGAAAATCTGTTCTATAAACTATATAGATGCTTGTATAGTTTATACAATGTTATAGTTTATACAATGTTATGATGTCATTTCGGATTCCTCTAATTGAAAATTGGCACGGACAAGAATCGTTTTGTGCAATACTGAAGATCTAGCAGTTGTCAGCGAGTGTATAAAATATGGAGAATCTTATCGCGGAAATGCGAGTCTATCGAGGAAAGCAGCCTCTTCTCAAAGTCCCTCAACGTCCACCACGAGAAATGTAGTGAGTTGAGATAAACCTTCTCTTCGGGGTGAGTGGCAGAGGAGGAGGAACAGGAGGACGAAAGCTCAGGTTGGAAGATGGAAAGAAGTCCCTTGGTTCATCCGTTTTGTACGTTTGGCCGTTTGTTCGTTCGTCTATGTCCGTCCATCCGTCTGTTCCTGCCTGCCGTCGCAGCCTGTCCACAAACGGAGCGGAGCAAGACTTCACCACTTTTATGTACGGAGTCTGAATAACAAATCTGTCCAATTCACATGTCGACATCAAAGAAGATAATATAAACACTACATCGATACATCGTCTACAAAACCTTAATGTTTTATTAATGCGGCCTCCATCTCGTCCCATTCCAGTCCTGGAGATCCCGTTTGTGACTCCAGTTGCATCGTGGAGAAGAGGAAGCACTGTATTCATGAAACAACCTGTATTAGAGTAATACTCTACTCATCGTAACCATTTTGTTGTCCCATTATTAGTTCTTTGCTTGGACAATTTGTTGTGGCCACAAGAAGCTGCTGTAATTAATCATAATTCAATCATTTGTTATTACTGGCAATTAGGATCTCTGCGGGATTAATTTCTCATTTTTGCTCACCTTTTGCTAGTAGAAAAAATTATTTAGAATTTTTCATTCTTGAAATATAAAATTTTGTAATTCTTTGTCTAATTTCTGGAATTTTTATAAGTCTGATAAAATTCCTTAAAATGGGTTTATTATCTTTCAAAATTTCGTGAAATTCTATTAATTTTCGCGTAGATTTAATTGATATTTCTTAAAATTACTCAAAGACCAATGAAATCGGATTAAATCTCTTAAAATTCCTGATAGATCAATCAAATCTCGTAAAATCCCTTGAATTCATTAAAAGTCCTTAAAATCACTTGATATTCTATGAAAATTACTCAGACCCATGAAATCTGATTAAATCTCTTAAAATTTCTGAAAATTCACTGAAATTTCTTAAAATCCCTTGAATTCTTTAAAAGTCCTTAAAATGACTAAATATCCCATAAAATGTTGTGAAATACCTTAAAATTCCTGATAATTCAATCAAATCTCGTAAAATCCCTTGAATTCGTTAAAAGTCCTTAAAATCACTTGATATTCCCTTAAAATTATACTCAGACCCATGAAATCTGATTAAATCTTTCTTTAAAAGTCCTTAAAATGACTAAATTTCCCATAAAATATTGTGAAATCCATTAAAATTATTTAAAATTCCTGAAAATCTAATGAAACCTCGTAAAATCCGTTTAAAGTGCTCAAAACAAGTTAATATCCCATACAATATCTTGAAGATATTTAAAATTTCATGAAATCCCGTGAAATCTCTTGAATACCTTAAAAGTCTTTAAAATTACTTAATACCCATACAACATCTTAAAATACCTTTAAAATCCTTCAAAATTTGGTGAAATTACTTTAAACATCATAAAATCACTTGATATTCCTTGATGTTTCATAAACTTCCTTAAAATGACAAAAAATCTTATGAAATCTTATGAAATTCCTTTATAAATTTCGCAAAATTAATAGGTATTTGTTAAAATTACTTAAAATAACTCAAATCTCATGAAATCTCTTTATATCTCTTAAAATTACTCAAAATTCCGTGAAATTTCATTAAATTCTTTAAAATACTTGAAACTTCAATATATTCTCACCAAATCCTTGAAAATTTCTGAAAAACTTATTAAAAATTATTTTCAATTTCATGCGATTTCGTAAAATCCTTTAAAATTCTTGATATTTCAATATAATCTCACCAAATCCTTCAAAATTTCTGAAAAAAAAAATAAAAAATTATTTTCAATTTAATGCAATTTTGTAAAATCCTTTAAAATTCTTTGAAATTCCGTGAAATTACATGTTTCTAAAATCACAATAAATTTCGTAAAACCCTTTTAAATTCCTTAATATTATTCAAAATTCTATGAAATCTCATTAAATCTTTTAAAATACCTTAAAATCCAATGAACTTTCGTAAAATATCTAGAAATCCCTTAAAATTTTCTCAACTTACATAAAATTCCACAAAATTTATAGTGAAATTCCAATTAATTACTTTATAATCCCATAAAATCTCATAATTCTGATGGTAACTGATCTGTAAATATACAAATATTTATTTCTTCACTAATAATTACTTTTCACATCAAAATAATTATTTTCATCACTTTAAATTATTGTTTCTCTCTTTATATGACCTTTTTATTAGTAATCGTTTTGACAACGAAAATAATCTGAAGATAGTTTTCAAATTCGGTGAATATTCGCGCAATTTCTAAACCAATCAGGTTTTCGACAGCAATGATACATTGGTTCGACATATTGGTAACATCTCCTTTTAAGATAGGATATCATATGAAAGAAATAGTTTAACTTGTAATTGTTTTTGATTTACCAGCAGTTAGTTTCCAATCCACTAATAAATACACTTAAATCCGTCGGAATCATAAATTCAATCTGTGAGATCATTTTTATAAATACTACCATCATCTTTCAAAACTTTTCTTTTCTGGAATATTTAGTTACAACAGACATGTATAGGTGAAATCGACACCCTCGTGAACTTGTACAAATTAATAATCCATTCTAAATGCTGTCATCAATGAAATACCAAATGGTATCATCACTCGACCTTCAAGAGGTCCATTAAGATTCCTCTCCTCTTCACAGATTGCTACACGAAATCGCCAATGACGTTCGTTAACATGCTCTCTGTATCTGAACTACAAGAATAAATATTTTATCATCAAACATTCTTCAAATTGTAATGCTCAAAAAATGCTGATACTATTTTATATAACATATTTCAGAAAGGCGATGAACTCATTTTTTTTTATCAGTTCCTCTTGTTCCTTTATGAGTAGGTACTAGGGTCGTCCAAAAATTCATTACAAGTTCAGCCGATCAATTGATCCTGTATGAAAAATGACTTTTTGGAATAATCGTCTTGATCCACCCTAATGAGTCCTTAAAGTTCTTTTAATTGAAAACAACTGCAACCGCATTTCCCGGATTTGAAATTCGGAGGGAGGCAGGTTCCATTATTGTTGCATTTTATGCAGGAAATGCGTAAACACAAAGCTCGTAATCGTATGCAGGAATGTTGGCAAGACAGTGAAGACAGGGTGTAGATACGCGCTGCAGGGAGGTTTGAAATCAAGAAAGAAAGAGGCCTTTCTTGGTTCTTGTGCTGAGTGAAGGCCGAGTCCAAGATACTGAGTGACAGCCTCGCCACGTACGTAGGAGGCGACTCACAACAAAGGAAGACGATAGTCGTATGCAAATTTGCGATATCGCAAGTTCAGCCGATCAATCGATCCTGTTCTACAAAACTGGGCATTAGATACTGTTAGCTGGACAAGAAACAGTCGAGCATTGAATCACCGTTGCACATTTCCCTTCTATACTGAAAATTCTCCAACAATGATCTACTTATTAACTTAACATTTTATTAGCTGATCAAAAGTATTAAGAATCATTCAAAATGAACAAATGCTGATTGATGTAAATACACACTGCTCTCTTCTTTCAAAAGACAATTTAAGTTTCGCAGCTCTAACTACGACACCAAAGAACTCTTTCTGTTAGGCACTCATACTATTAGGTACATCTTGCGTCACTTGGAATTCCAAATATCCGCGACATTGTAAAACGTAATAACGAATGGCAGCCACAAGGAACAAGTGAAACGAGAAAGTCTGAAAGAGAGCGGCACGAGAGGGGTTGAAGACACGGGGATGGGGCAACAGAAGGCATTTTCAAGGGCCTTGTGCTTTCTCAGGAGGAATTAATCATCCCTGGCAGTTCCCTATGTTCCAACCTGCTATTTTCCTTGACTCTCCAATTATACCTTTTATCTGAAAAATTTCGTTGATCTACATCTGTTTTTAACGCCACTCGGCAAATTTCAAAATGACCTCCTGCAGAGAAAACTGAAACCACTTTGTAAACGGACCTGTCGCTGTAATTAAACATAATGGGAGATTATAAATTTCCGATCAATAGAGACTTGTATTGCGACAAGTTTTCGGGGTTGTTTCAAGAGTTAAAGCTGCAGCATAATTCATAGCAGGGCAGTGAACGGTATTTCCTGTCTGTAACTCTTTGACGGAAGTGGTGCCAGCCTGCCAGAGACTGATTTACGAGCAGGAACCCTTTGCACGAAATTTGCGACAGGGTCATGCAAGTAAATGATCTGTAGATGGTAGAAAATATAGAAAGACGCGGACGTCATTTGCGTCAGTTAGTGACTGAATTGGAACTTTTTCTTTGGTCAATCAAGGTCGACCATTCGAGTGATGAAAAGGGTTCGTTATGTCGGGAACCTTTCCTGGATTCTTCTCATTTGCCTATTGCGAGGAATGGGCATCTTACAGTTACCTGAAAAGAGGTCGGAACTTACATAAAACAGAAATGATGCTCTTTCAGACTTCCTTGAAAAGGGAGCAAGATAGGCAAAAGTCAAGTATTCATAGATCCTTTTCAAAACTGAAAACTGTTTTCAAAATACATTTAGAGATCGTTTAGACATTTTTTTCCCTAGTCTCTAAAAATCTATTTTTCTTTATAATTGTTTATACTTTTATACTTGACCTTGGCTTATGACCTTGTTTTTTAAAGTTCCAAAATAGTATAATAGTATAATAGTTGTAGATTTTAATGTTCAAATCCATTTTTAAATGTTAATTTTTAGAAGTGTTTCATTTTGACGATTCTTATCATAAAAAGAGTACTTGTGTGGAAGTTAATACTTGAACTGAAAAGGAAGATAGTGAGGAGCGAGAATGAGAGAGGTACCTTTATATAACACACACATGGATACCCTAGTGAGGTGGCGTACGGAATTTACGAGATAGCTGCCCCACTTCACCCTTTATCCTACCCCTTCCTCTCTCGACCCTCAACAGGTGGTCGTTTTGCTCAACTCTTGTATTGTAATTTATAATTTAATTGATTTATGACCCTTGAGATACCATACTTTAAAAAAATTATTCTCTTTTTAGTTTCTCAACTTCCTACGTGCTATTCTCCAAGATCTAAAGTCTTCTCAATCGAATAACAGCCCTAGGTTGAACCTACCTTGATCAAATTATTTTTTGTATCTACTAAGGAAATTTGCAATGGTTACTAATTTAATTAGATAAAGATCTTTCATTAAAACATCTTCTGAAAAAGGTTTTTCCTTCCTTTTCAATAAAACTCTGATTACATAAAATATTGAGGACTAATGTATTTCTAAAAATAAATATAAAAATTGCTGACCATTAAAAAGCGAAATAGATCAGAACCGTTATCGTGATTTGCTATTTTCACTATATAGAACATTAGAAAGGCAGTCGATTCTAAAAGCGTCGTTAGGAGATATAATTATTTCTAAAGAGATAATGCTAGCGGGGTCGAATTCTTACGTATCGGGCTTTTAAATCTAGGCAAAGAAAACAAGTTCTACTTCAATTCAACTTAGTTGATGAATCCACCAACCGCAAGGCCGAGGTACTTACGTGCCAAAAGCGACATTCGATACCGTACGAATTTAGGGGTTCCACGACACGGGTAAGTCACGGCAATACTTCTTTAATGGTCTTGCTCAGAAAAACAATTAATTTCGAGTCTCTCGAGTTGAGTGCTCGACATCATTCCGAAAATTCCATGATTTTAATTAGACTCCTTGCAATTTCAAGAACAAACTAGATTAATCTCAGAATCTTAAATTACATAAATTACATAAATTACATAAATATATCTATCCTCTATAGGCTTTTAATTGACTATTTCATTTAATACGAAATTCAAATACTCAGAAGTCAAAGATTATCGCTGAATTTGACGATAACGACAAACGATTTCCGTTTCCATTTCCCTGACAAGTAGCGAAGCACGTCCGTGTATCCGTGGCTGTCAGTGAACCAGGCGTATAATAAGGTGGCGAAGTCGTTCGCACTTCGGGGTGTCAGAAGCCCGGGGGGGGGGTTGAAGGTTGTAAAGGGGGTGGAAAAGGGCTGCGGTGGAAAAACGGCGGAGACCCTGTTGGAAAGAGCCACACAGGCGTTGGAGTGCGGAGCGA
This sequence comes from Synergus umbraculus, assembly GCA_900474325.1. Classification (NCBI taxonomy): domain Eukaryota; kingdom Metazoa; phylum Arthropoda; class Insecta; order Hymenoptera; family Cynipidae; genus Synergus; species Synergus umbraculus. Next base: position 78,253 of record UCOK01018752.1, on the reverse strand, counting down.
GTTCTGTGGCCGTCACGTCGGAGTGACGAGAACCCCCTTTACTCCTTCAACCCCCCGAAGCCCCACCCCTTCACCCCGTTCTTCTCTCTTTACTTCACTTCACCCCCTCCGACTAGTAGTCGAGGAATTCGAGTTGCTATAAATCTCCCTTGACGGGCGCGATGCCGGGCCCGGACGCTTCGAAGGGTTGGAGGCGGGGGGTGGGGCTCTTGGGTTTCCACCCCCAAGGTCCTTCGCAAACGCGAGGAATTGTAATAGTTTTCCTCGCGGGGTTAACGCAGTGTTTCAAGGCTTGGGATACACGTTCTTTTTCCAAACCCCTTGTTTTCCAAGACCCTTTTTTCCAAATTACCTCTTGTTGAAACAATTTTGTATTTTTATTTTTTAGAATTCCTATTTTTCAACCTCTTTCCCGATCAGAATTAGTTAAATTTAAGTTAGAAGTGGTTAATTGGTACTGGTTAATTGGTAGAGGAAAAAAGAATGAAACTTGGAAAAAATTGTTTCGGTTCTAGGTTGAGACGATAAATTACAAATTTGTTTAGGAAAGAAGATTTAAATGGATGGGTTAGGGGTAGTGGATTTACTTAATGGAAAGTATTATATATAAAGGTTTTTTTCCTTGATGGACGTATGGAACTGAAGAGGAGAACATCACGTATATTTACAATTCCAGGCTTCTATCCTCATACAACCATCGCCAATTATACACCCCTACACATCATTTTTCTCTCTCCAGACACTTTATTTCCTGAGCGAAAATCTCGCGAACTTGGGATCATCAAGGATCGATCCACGAGTTCATTCGTCCCCTGAGTTCGTCTTTTATTCCGTCGATGGCAGAACTTTTATTTCTCTTCCACAGGGTGTCCTTGAGTGACAGACCTCAACAAAACAGGGAGTCTTTTTCCTACTAGAACCACCCTTAACTCACTCCCAAACTACTCCTCTTTTCCTAAATTCAACCTAGTATTTCCAAAGTTCTTCATAGGAAGTTCAAAGTTAGTCATTCGATAACAGGAAGTCAATTGCATTACTTTTCGTTGGAGAAGAAGTTTTGGAAAATTTCAAGATATTTTTTGTAAATTTTAAAGAATAATTTTAAATAATTTGAAAGAATTTGATAAACTTGATGATAAATTTGATAGATTTGATAAACTTTTTATAATAGCGAGGATCAGTAATTTAATCCATCATCTCGGAAAGTAGATCTTAAGATTTAGTCTTTATCCGAAGACAAAGCTAGAAACTGCCCAGGCTAAATAGTTTTCTCTTCTGCGAACGAATTGTGTAGATAAAGAAAGGGGGAGGGTATATCAATCACGGAGGCAGCGACGGGCTGAGATTTGGTAGCAGCTTCCCGGTTGAAGAGGAGCAACGGGGGTTGTGACCCACCCTGACCCGCAAACAACTACAAGCATTCTCTATCATTATTTTTTTGAGAAGCTTTTCTTATATTGATTCATCGTTTATCGGAGCATCAACGATAAGGCCCGAGTGATCCACCTCCCTTTATATATACTAATGATTCTGGTCTGCTCTTCTTTATATGATAAACCCACTTAAAAAGAGACTGATAAAGTAGAGTAAAATATTATTTAATATATCCATCACGACTTTTTATTTTTGTATTCATTGGGATAAAAATAGTTTTTAAAAGTATTTCCACAGACTCTAAAGCTGAACATTTTTATTTGTTGACTGGGATGTTATTTATTATCCGGAATTTTAAGAGAGATTTCTTAGAATTTAAAGAAATTTTAAAGAGATTTTAAATGATTGCAAAAGGTTTTAAGTAATTTTGAGGACTTTTCATGATTTCAAGGATTTTTTTCAAATTGGAATTTATAGAAATATTGAAGGATTTTATGTGATTGCATTTTTCGGGAGCTTAAGAAACTTCAATAAATTTGAAGGGAGTTTAAGAGCTTTCAAAGGATTTTACGAGATTTCAAGACATTTCAATAGATTTTAAGGAAATCTATGGAATTTTCAAATTTTTCAAACGATTTTAAGAAATATAGAGAAGATTTTAAAAAATTTCAAATAATTGTAGAATATTTTATGGGATTTCATTTGATTTCGTCAATATTAGAATCAATTCCTTGAAAATCGTTAAAGTCACTTAAAATCTGATTATATCCCTTAAAATGTCTTGAAATCCCTTAAAATTCTTTGAAGTTCCTTAGAATTAAATGAAATTCCTTAAAATATCTTGGAATTCTTTTGTCAGTTGAAATCTCTTAAAATCCCAGACAACTCCGGGTAAATTTAATAGATAAAAATAAAAAATAATTTTTGGAACTCTTATTTTGATATTCTTAATCTAATAAACATAAAAAATAAAAAAATAAAAAAACTTCTTCAGATTATCTGAAACTTCAACCTAATAATTATTGATTGGATTTTTATTCGACATCTGTATTAAAGATGATATTTTAACACAAAATTTTGTAATTCTTTAATTATAGTAAATTATTTTGAGAACTTTTCATGATTTCAAGGATTTTTTTCAAATTGGGATTTTCAGAAATACTGAAGGATTTTATGTGATTTTTCAGGAATTTAAGAAACTTCAAGAAATTTTGAAGGGAATTTATTAAAATTTCCAGGGACTTTATGAGATTTCAAAACGTTTCAAGTGATGTTAATGAAATCTATGGAATTTTGAAATATTTCAAACGATTTTAAGACATTTGGAGAAGATTTAAAAAATTTCAAATAATTTTAGAATACTTTATGGGATTTAATTTTATTTCGTCTATATTAGAATCAATTCCTTTTGGAATTCGTTAAAATCACTTAAAATCTGATTATATCCCTTAAAATGTCTTGAAATCCCTTAAAATTCTTTGAAGTTCCTTAGAATTAAATGAAATTCCTTAAAATATCTTGGAATTCTTTTGTCAGTTGAAATCTCTTAAAATCCCAGACAACTCCGGGTAAATTTAATAGATAAAAAAAAAAATAGTTTTTGGAACTCTTTTATTTTCATATTCTATAAGAAATAAAAAAATAAAAAAATTTCGTCATATTATCTGAAACTTCAACCTAATACCTCAGAAAAAAAAATTTTTAATCAAGCCCAAAAACTGACTTAAATTATAACAAAAACTAGACTTTTGGGCTTGATTTAAGACTTTTTTTTCTGTGTATTGATTGGATTTTTATTCAACATCTGTATTAAAGATGATATTTTAACATAAAATTTTTCAATTATTTCGTTATGGTAAATATATAATGTATCATTCGGATAAGGAAGAGAAATATAATGCAATTCCAATGGAAAATATGGAAGGTTTTTTACGATGTAATATTCAGTTATAAACAGAGTGAATAAATTTTCTAAATTTAGAGTGGACGTCACTGGAGATTATGTGCATACATTTATGATTCGGTCATACGAAGTCGTGACTAGGTGGGTGCGACATTGCACAATAATCATCTTTTATTATTCTTCAAGTTGTCGGTAGTGAAGGGATTTATTATGAAATAGTGTAATAATTCATATTTACCGCAACCTCCACCAAACCTACGAATTACGTATGCGTTCCCACTATATTTTACCGAAAATTATACATCCGATTAGAGAATTATGTAATGCTGATTTGTGTAATTATACATATTTCTATAAAACTTTCGGTAAAAATTTCAATAAGTATTGCGATCTAAGCTATACGTTACTACATTTTTGCGACGAAATTAGTACAAATGAATCGGCACTATTTTATTAGTAACTTTTTAATTCAAATTGAGAGAGAATATTTTGTAAGTTTATTATATTTATATTATTATTATATTGGATTATATATGTATTGGTTATGATATTGGATTCTGGAATAGAAGTATAGCTCAAATTCACATAAAAAAAATTCGAATAGACAGCGAAAGCTTCTTGTGACGGAGGCCAGGTCAACGTCATCTTCAATGAAACAAAAGCCGCGGTTCTGATACAGTAAATGTCAGTTGCACATCCTAGAATACTCTTCCCAGGGGATGTGTTCAGGTTGGGTAAGACGTCCTGCGTCAAGAAACTTACATGATGTGACATACACGTAACCATATATGTACCTAACGTATGGTCGAAACCATTATGGTTTGCCGACGGACTAATATGCCATCAAATACCGTTTCGCACGCAGTGCAACAGCCCCTGAGGACCAATCTTAAACCCATTAGGCACTTATTCCCAGACTGATCCTGTAAAAAAATATCTGCGAAGAATCAAATTTTATACATCCTCCTTTGCACGAAAAAGCTGCAAATTTGTAAAATTTGCATTTGCAATACTCTTTTTTAAGATACATTTTTAAAACCTTCAAAATAAGGTGAAAATTTTATCTTAGGGTGACAATTTTTTATGATAAAGTGGATCAAAGCATTGCATAATGGAAAAGCAATTAAGAATATGTGAATGTCTCTGTAATTTTTAAAATTGTTTTTCCATGTGACGGTTTGAAGCACATATATTCCAAATATAAAATAATGCAATAAAAACTATAAATATTGTTGATAAGTGAAATGGGATGAAGAGTGTTTCAAATCAAACCACATTGAACCTTTGTTATTAATGTGAATGTTAAATTCTAGTTTTAAGTTGTTTTAAGGATAGTTTTGATTTTACATTGAAGGAATTATGTCAAGATTATAGTGTTTCATTTAAAGGATCAGAAATCCTGCCATCTACGGAAGAATCCTGAAGTACCTAGCAAAGAGGATCTATAGAGTGGATCCCATGGATCTTCAAGGTAAAATGAAAGACACCATAACGATCTCTACATTGCCAACTGAAAAATATGAAAAAGCCATTCAGTTTTGTAATGCTTCCGAAAGATGGAAGTCCGGACAAATCGCAGCCATCATGAATCAAATCGTTGTTATGGTGAAGTGGGGGATATGATTGACAGGAGAGGAGGGTCTTTACTATGAAACATACCATTCAAATTTCAAAGGGTGGAGTCGAACACCCATGGGACATTTATTGCTATCTTTACAGCTGTATCAAAATTTCAATGCATGGCAGATTATTATGTTTAATAAATAATAACAATGCTTTTCATAGGTTTTTATTTATCAATCTTAAGTCGGTAAATATATAAATAAAAAGTATAGAACGTTTAAACTTATTTGACATCTATCAGTAAAAGAAAATTTAGTTTCTGAAGATTATAAGAAATTATAACTGTAATAAAATAGAAATTTTTTTTACTCTATGCATAAACATGTTTTCATATTTTCCACAGAGTTTCGAAAGAAATATCCATGAAATATTAAAACCTGTTTGTTCTGCAGGAAAAGTGACAGGCGGCCATTAATTTTTAGGATCTACGCCATCTTGGGGAAGTTGTTGCAAACTCCAAGCAAAGCTGACTTGATCAAGTCACTCCGAATTTTTTGAGTCTAAAATATGTAATTTTTCTTATACAAGCTTATAATATTCAACTTATTATTTCATAAATGAATTGGCATGTTTCACAATCATTTTTTTATAGAATATAGTATTTATAAAATCGCTACTACCAACTGTTAATAATTGTTAACAATTCTACGTTACCGACAGAATGTTACCGTTTGTTAACTATATTTCTTAAAATTTCATATCATATATTACAATTAACTCATTATGTCTCATTTATATCTTACATTGCAATTAACTTGTTTTCAAATCATATCGAAAAAATGTTTTGGCGCTTTTGTAAGCATAATTTTTTATCAATTAATGGTATATTCCTATTTTTCCAGTTTAGAAACATCTTCTTCATTAACAACTGTTAAAGAGGGTCTTTTAAAAAGAAATGTTAAAACTATTAAAAAAACTATTAAAACTGTTAAAAAGATTACAAAAACATGTCTTTTTCGTTTTTCCGCAGTACATATATTTAAATTGAATCATATAATAGTTATGCATATAAAAAAATGTTGATTTCAAGAAACGAATTGCATTTATGAACTATAAGTGATAAAAATGATCCAAATGTAAAATATACGGAATATATTATAGAATGTTTCAGAGATTTCGATGTAAAAAATTATGTTTCAATAAAAAAATCACCTCTTGTAGGAAAAATGTAGTAAACATATAATTTTCACAGCAAGTCAATTATTCAGCTGATTCTTATTCAAGTACAGCACACGTTAGATGTTTATAACTGTACATACAAAACAGTATATGTAACAAAAACATCATTACATGATGTATACCTATAACGATACTCGATGACTGGAATATAGGTGATGACATTGCAGTCTCGAGCAACACTCGTCACTGGCTCTACAACGTTACAAACGAGTCTTCAAGTTCAAGGTTACGATGGCAAATACGATGTCGACTTTATACACTATCTCGAGTCTAAAGTAGCCCACAATGAAAGTGAAAACAGTTTTTATATGATGATCAGAAGTTTTATAACGCAGTTTATTACGAATTTATTATTCACACAGCAAGATTTAGTACAGAACACGCATTTTCAACAACATGAATTTAATTAATCTAGTAACATGTAACTAATAACATTTATCTAAGTATTCTGCAATAATTGACTACTTGTTGTAGATCATTGAAGTTAAGAAGCATTTGGGTTGCTTAATTCTTTGATGGACGACGATTTTTGAAAATCTCTCGATCTGAAGCATGTATTATATATAATGCAAAATGTATGTCAAAACTTCAGTTTGGTATATTATTATTTATTATTTCATATTGGAAATAATATTAGTTCTCTCTAAATTATTTTCCTTATATGTTGCTATGTTATTTTTGCTCGTATTTTCCTTATGTCTTTTGAATTTCCTTATGCTATATATTATTTTACTGGTGCAATGCAATGCTTTTTGTAGATAGTTCAATAAATGTTGTCTGCAATATGAATAATAACTTTAACGTTATTTTATTGTTTCATATATATGCATTGCAAATTTTGCATTAACATATAAAGTATTACTCGCAATTTCGCATATATACATATATATTATATATGTAGTGCAAAATATATATATGTTGCAAGAATATATGCGATTACTTGTGTTTTATGATTATGATTTTATTGGTATTGCAAGTTATTATAAACAAATGTTATCGTAACGTGCGATTCACTTGAAATTTGTTAATACCACTTAAAATCCTTTGAAATACTTAAAAACATTTTTTAATTACTTGAAAATTATCCCATTCATTCTTTTGAAATTCTTAAAAAATTATTTCTACTTAAAATATGAATTTTAAATCTCGATATCTTTGAAATCTCGTATAAAAGTTCATGAAATCCTATTAAATTCCCTAGAACAACTTGAAATCTCTTGAATCTTTTGAAAACCTATCAAAATTCTTTAATATCGTTTAAAATCCAATGAAATACTTATAAACCTTTTTTAATTACTTGAAAATTATCCCATTCATTCTTCTGAAATTCTTAAAAAATTATTTCTACTTCAAATATGAAATTAATATCTCTTGAAATATTTTTAAATCTCGATATCTTTGAAATCTCGTATAAAAGTTCATGAAATCCTATTAAATTCCCTAGAACAACTTGAAATCTCTTGAATCTTTTGAAAATCAATCAAAATTATTTAATACCACTTAAAATCCTTTGAAATACTTAAAAACATTTTTTAATTACTTGAACATTGTTCCATTCATGCGAATTCTCTCAAAAAAAAGAATTTTTCTTTTAAAAAATTATTTCTACTTGAAATATTTTTAAATCTCGTATAAAACTTCATGAAATCCTATTAAATTCCCTAGAACCACTTAAAATCTCTTGAAATCCCCTTAAATCCTTATAAGTCCTTTGAAATCACTTGAATCTTTTGAAAACCTACCAAAATTCCTTAATATCATTTAAATTCAAATACATAAAGTTTATATACAGCAATGCTCCAGAATTTTGGGCGGGAAAAGATAAAAACCTCTCCCAAGTCATCCTTTACACACATACATATATTCCACCTCATAATCTGAAAATCATGCCAATACCCTGAATTTCTACGCACACTTTTAAAATTTACGGTTTGAAACTCTCGTGTATTGCATCGTAGCATCGAGTATAATATGTCTGCTCGCTTTATGGAACATGGGTGAACCCGACAACGGGAAAATTACAACCAGGGTCCTTCCCTATATCCCAGTGTCGATTGAGCAGCAGCGACGAAGGTAGTGGTGGTGGTAACTGTCGCCAATGATAATTTATGTTAATGGGAGTTCATACCGGCTGGGTCGACTCCGATTGCCGGGGCAGTCTGCAGGTCGTCGCGGCAGTGTGTAGACGTCAAGTTCCTCACATGCCGAAGTTCCATTCGGAAGCTGAGAAGCCTCCGGAGAGCAGAGGAGAAAATCCACCCTTCCCCATCATCCCACGACTTTTAATATCCGAAATGGCGACGCCCAGACTTGCCCTACGGTTGCTTTTCAACGCTCGACGCAGACTCAGACACCCGGATTCGCGGGGCGCATGCAATCCAATATACAGGGTCATTGGAATCGGGAGTTCCCTCCAGACGTCTCGTTCCTCGCGGAAAATTCAGTTTGAAAAATTCAGTTTGGAAAATTAAGTTTCGAGAATTTCGTGTTGGAAACTCAGTTTGGAAAATTCAGTTTATTCGCAAGATGGAATCATTGCTTCGAGAATTGAATTGCGGATGTGATGTGACCGATTTTCGAGAACGTGTCTTGTTTGGACCGGGGACCGGTAAGTTGTCATCAATTGCCATCAGTTGGAGATGATAAGATCTGTGATTGTAGAAAGTGATTTCTTGAGAGCATACCCTGTCGGTGACTCAAGGAGGTTTCAGGCTGAGACAATGTCTGATGTCTGTGCCAAGTCTCGCTTCAGGTGACATACTAAATGTAGCTGTGGTGGCGCCAGTGGTTTCGAGTTTTTGAGACAATTACATTTTTGGTGGTGGGGGTTTAGGACGCCGATCGATTTCTGTGATTTGGATGTTGGGTGCATAGCTTTTTACAAATTAGATGGAAATTATATCCTGATGATAGTTCTGTTCAGATGGTTTTTATGCTCATTCGAAAATTCTGTTTTTCATGAATGCAATTCATGTAAATTATGCATAAAAGTGCAATACTTTATGATCGAATTGTATGCTTTGTGTTATATGAATTAATATTTTGCATGTTTTCCAAATCATGTTTTTTCCATCAGTGCAAATTTCTCTGATCTCTGATGTTTCTGAAATATATTTGAAGCTAGATTTGGGAAGAAAATGAAAACGAGGAAGAATTTCGGAAGAGAAAGTTAGGGTCTTTGTGATGGCCGATCCTGTTATACCCTGCGAAGGGTGCCATTCAGTTCAGGGTTGGTTGTGCTGAGAGGGCGTCTATTTACGAGCATGCGCAATAGTCATAAACGACACCATGATTTCACCCTCAGTGGTTATTACCTGAAAGTAGAGTCCGTTGGAAATTCGAGTCCTTATCTTAATTTCCAACACTATTATGGGGGAATTTGCTGTTGGGGAAATGAAAAGAGCAAAATAATGAAAAGTCGATCCTTTACGTAAGCAGAATCATCATGATTATATAATTAATAATTATACATCATAAATAGAAAGCAAGGAGTTATTTTAGTACCAGAATTACATAAAAATTTCGTGTTTCTTTTGTAAGTAGAGCGAAGGGAAAATGATTTGATATTATGAATGATAAGATTTCGCCAGTTGGGAGCATATTATAAAAACGGTACCAGTGCCTAAATAATGTGGGCGCCTCGCAAATTCGAGACTTTATCTGTTGTGCAAATCAGAGAATGACGAATTCTATTAAATTGCGCTCGTAGAAACAATGGAATGAAGCGCATGTATTTGTGTATCCTTTCCATGTGTGGATTCAGACAGTAGTCTGGCCATGAGCCCAATCACAGACACACTCCGCCCGCATTCCATGTTCGAACCTTCCCATCTCGAAAGAGGCTAAAGTATAAAATTCTAAAGCTAAACCTGATGCTCGCTAGCCGCGAAACGATTTTTAATTTTCATATAATATAGGAAATATAGGCTTCAATTCAATATCTCAATAAACATCTCAATTCACTTTTTATTTTTACTCTCTACCTTTTAGAATAGGATGTCTGAATATCTTGAATGTTTAATGATGGGAAGTAACAATTAAGGGATTGGAAAGTTTCCTACTTGTTAAAATGTATGCAAAGCGTTACACATGTTGAGGAAATTTATGCAGCAACTCATTTGAGATTAGTTCACAAATTAGAGCAATTAGATTTACAGGGTGATTTAACTCTAGCGGGTCATTAAATGTGCAAATTGTAGGTTTCTAATTAATTAACTTAATTGCTAATTACCGGTTACTTGTTGCGAGAAAGTATATATTATACTGTCTCAAAGAATTATAAGTGCAGGGAAGATCTAAACATTGAAAAAGTAATCAAAGTCTGAGGTCTTTCATTTACTTACTTTTTATGCATTTTTTTTGTGTGATTTAAATTACCGTTTTTATCCCTTATCAACATGATCGTAAAATAAAACTTGATGAAAGACCACGTTTTTACGACTTACTCAAGGTTAATTTCAGAGATTTTTCTCTTACAATAAAAATTGTCATCTTGATAACATCTTCAGGTCACTTTATGTCTGACTTTACCAATTCTTCTTTGCAATGCTGAAATCCATATTTTTGATATGCAAATTTTGCACTTGTAGAATACAAATCTTGATACAAATATGAAAGGATGCAAATATGTAGAATACAAATATGTTTGTAAATATAAATTTTGTGAAATTATGTAGACTGTGTTTATGTTATCAGCATTTGCTTCTGGAATTATAAAAAATGAAGTAGATAGTCTCATTATCTGAGCAGAACATGAGTAGTTTTGTAAAGCATTTATTAATTAGCCTGTTATTGACAGCCGAGAATCGATAGTGAATTTACAGTGGCAGGATGACGCGACAAACTGGAAAATGATCGATGTGCTTCGTTGCCGAAAGAGCAGAGGCTTTGTGCTTCTTTATACTTTCGTTCAACTTCACATTTAGAATTTAGATGAGTAGTTTATTCATGCACCCTAATCGGTAGCAAAATAGTTTCTTTATATTCTGTATATTTTCTTTTCTTTCTTGTATGTTTCCTTACCTCGAAAATTGCTACTATATTTGAATTGAGCTGAATTCGATTATATGGTCAAAAAAGGATTTGTACATTATAAAAGTTTTTAAACGAAAATAGAACAGAATAGGAAACAAAACTTTATACATGTATCTAAATTATTTATGCACAACCATATCGCAATTAAGGCTCTGCAGACGAATTTTAGTAGAGCAATAAAACTTTATAAGCGGATCAAGAATTGCGAGGTCTACTAAGTTTATAGCGCATTAATATTATTCTTATTAAATACATAAACATGCAAATGTGTTTGGGTTGTGTTAATTTGAACTTTATTAGCAATTTTAAAATTTATCCTTTTTACAAAATTTCTATAACAAAATTCAATGATTTAATTCTAAAAGTTGTGTTTATTCTTCACGAAACTTTATCGCATTCGCAGACATTGTGTTTTTTTAAGGTGTTTTTGATAGTATGAAATTGCTGGCAGTCGTCAAATAAATTAACATGTTTCCGCAAGAAATTACGTCACTTGGCGCGGTTTGCTCGCTGGAGATGAAATGAGTACTAGTTAGCGGTTCTTGTATTGTCTGCCATGTGGTTTGGAGCATTCCCACAAGCTCGTTTAATCAACGCGAACTTTGTATAATCTTAACTATGTATGCTTTTACGGCTACATAGAAACTCAAATGAACGGCACATGTTCCGAAACTTGAAATTTGAAATTCCTACATTTATTCAGCATAAATAAGCAGCCCATTTTTTCCTGTATATAATATTTATGAAAATGTTTTCCTACTGCCGCGAATCAAATAAGGAAAAGGAGACACCATTTTTGTTAAGAATTGCAAGTTAAACAAATTGAAAGCCTTATACAAGGATTGAGAGTTGTTATTACGTGACTTGGCCCACAGAGCCAAATTTGGGCAGGTAACAGGGTCTGGTTGTTAACCGAAGTCGTATAATGGCTGCCACGTGACCTTGAAGAATTCGATTGCCATCGACAGCCTGTAAAGCATTTCCAAAATCTGAATTTCTTTTCAATAATTTTTGAATTCAGAGTGAATTTTTATGAAATCTGTTTAATTCATTTGTATATGAATTTTTAACTTATCTTGAATTTATGTGACCTTGATATTAAATATTATATTATATTATAACGATCCTGACAAAAAAACTAATTTTGTAGAATTATCTTTTCTTTTAATATAAAATTGAAAAAATTGAGTAACATATGCATTAAAAGAAAAAAAGGATATTTTCTATCCGGGAATTTGAAAAGAAAAGTCACCCTGAATTCTTTGGAAAGAAATGAAAGAACTCGCCATAAATAAAAGGGCAGTGTCAGTTTTTTTGATTAAGAAGTTATGATAGTTTTGTCTTTTGTGCTGTATATGTTGCCATTGGCTGAACTTGTGGATTTCATTTCAGAAGCGAATAAAATGGAACGGATGGAGGGGAACTTTGATGGAGGGCAAGAGGAAGGGAAAGATGCCGGCTGGCAAGCAGATGGTTGCTCCGTTTATTGGTTTATTCGTCGGCTCAGCCATGTCCCACCCGACTAGAGTAATTCTTTTGTGTTGGAGAATGGAGAGTGCTTATACGAATATACGATGTACGAGGAGTCAACATCTCCACGAACGAAAACGTTTCGCGCCACAGAAACGACCGAGGGAGACTTCATTCACTAGGTATGTAAGTCATGGCGCGAAACGAGTTACCCGTTATGTACAGTCACTCAACAAATATATATGTACATATATATTTGTGTGTATAAATAATAAAATCTTTTTGTGTAAAAACTTTTGATGAAAAGTGTAAAACGTATGGTGCGAAAATAGTAAATAGCTACTTGTTGTAAGTCGACTTTCTATAAAATCTGTTAAATCTTTCTGAAATCTTTTGGAATTTATAAAATCTTTTGAGTAATCTACAAAAATACTGAAAAAAATATTGTGTAATCACTTCGAGACTTACAATTTATAGAACAAATTTTTTAACAGGATTATTTTTGAGACTAAAATCAAATTATTGAAGATTAAGATATTTTAACATAACATTTTTAAAATAGAAATTTACCCAACGTTGTCTGGGATTTTAAGAGAGTTCTTAAAAAATGGGATTTCAAAGACTTTATAAAGGTTTGCAAAAAGTTTTAAGTAATTTTAAGGACTTTTTCTGGAGTTCAATGATTTTTTAAATTGGGTTTTCTAGAAATATTTAAGGATCTTGTGAGATTTCATGTCATTTTTAAGAACTTAAGAAACTTCAAGAAATTTGAAGGGCCTTTAAGTTCCTTTAAGAGATTTGAAGGGATTTCACAAGATTTCAAGATATTTCGAGAGATATTAATGAACTAATAAAATTTTCAAACGATTTTAAGTAATTTTAAGGACTTTTTCGGGATTTCAAGGATTTTTTAAATTGGGATTTCCATAAATATTTAAGTATCTTGTGAGATTTCATGTAATTTTCAGGAATTTAAGAAACTTCAATAAATTTGAAGGAACTTTAAATCCCTTTAAGAGATTTCAAGGGATTTCACAAGATTTCAAGGTATTTCGAGAGAAATTAATGAACTAATCAAATTTTCAAACGATTTTAAGAGATGGAATTTTAATAACTTTAAAAGTTTGCAAAAGATTTGAAGTAATTTTAAGGACTTTTTCAAGATTTCAAGTATTTTTTAAATTGGGATTTCCAGAAATATTTAAGGATCTTGTGAGATTTCATGTAATTTTCAGGAATTTAAGAAACTTCAAAAGATTTGAAGGGACTTTAAGTCCCTTTAAGAGATTTCAAGGGATTTCACAAGATTTTAATATATTTCAAGAGTTGTTAATGAACTTATAAATTTTTAAAACGATTCTAAGAGGTCTCTTAAAAAAAGGAATTTTAAAGACTTTAAAGGTTTGCAAAAGATTTTAAATAATTTTAAGGACTTTTTGAGGATTTCAAGGATTTTTTTAATTGGGATTTTCAGAAACGTTTAAAGATATTATTTAATCATGTGAGATTTTGTGTCATTTTCAGGAACTTAAGAAACTTCAAGAAATTTTTGAAGGGACTTTAAGTCTCTGTAAGAGATTTCAAGGGATTTCAGAAGATTTCAAGATATTTCAAGAGATATTAATGAAGTAATAAAATTTTCAAACAATTTCTATAAAGTTACAGTATATTTAAAAAATTTCAAATAATTTAAAAATATTTTAAGAGAGTTTATTTGATTTAATTCGTCTATTCTGTCAATTCCATGAAATTTCTTGAAGTCCCTTAAAATCTGATTAATTTCCTTAAAATTTCTTGAAATCTTAATCTTTCGAAATCTCAGAAATATTCTCTTGATTACTCTTCAAACTCTTTTAAAAATACCTTGAAATCTGGTGAAAACTCTTGAATATCCTTAAATTATTTTGAACTCTTTTGAAAATCCTCTGAAGTTCCTTAAAATCTCTTGAAATCCCTTAAAATTCTCTGAAGTTCCCTAAAATCACTCAAATCTCTTAAAATCCCGGGCAACTTTTAAATTTCTACTAGTAAATAAACAAAAATAAAAAATGTTTGTTAAAACTCTTTTATTTTGATACTCTAAATCTAAAAAATAAAAAAAAAAAAAAAAAAAAAAAAACCGCCATATTAGACGTCTGAAACTTGAACCTAATGATTAATTTATCAATAACTCATATTTGACATTTTCTTTGAAAATCCGTTCGTTAAAAGCATTCTTTAAAAACATTCTTTAAAAATATGTTCTTTTCTTTATAATTCAACTTCTAAAGAATACTTCATTCTCATTGCACTCTTTCTTTCAGAAAATAACACAAATATAAAGTAACATCTCTCGCAATTACGAGAACTACAAGTCCAACATTTCTGAAACCTTTCCTTTGTTTCAGAGAGGAAAATCATACTTTGCGAGGGACTCCAGGCATTCCTGACAAGGCAAGCAGAGCAGTACTAATGCGGAAAATGATGTGCTCGGGGGAACGACGCAACCTTAAAACGACGTCGGGGTTTGGCGTCGGTTTTCGCTACAGATATACGCTGTATAAAACGCGTCCACAATGGCGCCTTTGGGTGGACGTCGACGGGTCGATAAGAGGACCCTTGGTCTGCAAAACTCAAACTCAACACCCCTTTTCACCCTCTCAGTCTTGCCACCAGTCGGCAAACCCTTTCGAAGTGGATTATCCCAAGGGATGAAATTATACACTGGCCAAATAAGTAAGTTTCCGAGCTTTGACAAATAGGCCTAAAGCTAAATTCCAACTCTGATGAGACGTGTTTTGACGTCCTGAAAAAGTCAACAACGCCTGTCAAACATCGTCTTGCTTTTGACATCATGGGCGTTTTGAAGAGGATTAGGATAAGTTTAAATGGATTTACATGGATTTAAACGCATTTGCGAGTGGTAATCTTACTCCAAGTGAGACTAATTTGCTTATTTGGCATTTGCCGAGTTTTGGGTTGGGTTCGGGATAAAGAAATTAGAAAACGAGCCTAATTCCTCGAAATTTAAGGTAGTTGTCCGCTTGAGCGAGCATGGTCGGTAAAGTCAATGTTTTCATGCTCGAGGAGACTGCCTGCAGAGTACTTGATCTTTCTGTTTTCTAACTTTCTATCTTACCCGGTCGGTACATCTTTTGTAGAAGGAAGATCCAATCTTGGATGTAAGGTTTAACCAGATTAGCATCAATGGCTCTTTGTTGAAGTAACTAGTTGATAATTCCTCTGTAGTTTGCATTTAGGAGTCATTATCTTAATCCTCAATGATTTGATTTTAGTCTTAAAAAATTTCTGTCATAAAAACTGTTCCTATAAAGCAATCTTAAAGTGAGGATATAATTTTAAGTCATTCAAAATCGCTTGAAATACTTAAACACATTTTTATATTGTAATTATAATGTTAAATTCAACTTAATGAATGCAACAGTAGCTGTGTAAATTACCAGAAAACATCTCTTTAATACTCGGTGGCCAATATCGATTCGTCATACCGTCAAGCGAATTGATCGAGCGTCCACCAGATAATTCTTCACAATGGCGAGTCTCTTTTTCGTAAGAGAAATCAATTTGTCCGATTAAACGGCAAATCTCGCCGCCCACCTTGTGTCGCCAAGTAATTAATGACCTCAGATTTCAGATAAGGAAGAACAAATCCTCTCACACATTTCGCAACATTTCCATGCGAATCCTTTAAAAAAATGTCTGTACAGATAAGGAACAAATCACAGATATCAGAATCCCACAAATGCATTTATGTATTTTATTTCACAAGATTGCCATCAACCATCATAATATTAATAATCTACTTCCGTTTCTGTTAAGCCTACAGCAATTGCAATAATGATTAATTTTTTTCAGGGTGCCAAATGAAATGCCAAACTGACTGAAAAAATTGGTTGATTCAAGGCTTCTGCTGTTTGTTGAATAAGGATTATAAAAAGAATGGTAAGGATAAAAAGCAACTCATTATGCAACATTATTCAAACGCAGAAGAGACAATATTATCAAGATTTTCTTTCAAAAACTTGAAAACATTCGTTCAATTTCTGCAGAAAAGTGAAAGCTGATTTTCTAATAGGTGATTGAAATGATGCTTGATGGATTTTTCGATTTATTAATAGATTGTATTTGAACTTCATTAATTGCAGGTCATCGGGACGAATTGTCTTGTCGTTTAATTTCAAGTGACATGAGAGGCACAGTGGCCAAGTAACCTGAACTAATGCAGCGTGTCGGCGTGCACTGACAGACAAATAGGAATGAAAGAAATTGTACCGCTAACAATAAGAAGAGAACACGTCCTTGCCACAATCAGCTGTGTCATCCTTTGTCCGTTAACGCTCGGTTGGTTCGATCGCAGGGACGGCGTATCAATCACTATCGGTAGTTCAGCTTCAGGTGTAATGTAATCAGTGCCACCGAGATAATCTGGATCGATAGTCGAAAGGACACACAGAATTCATCAAGTGACATAACATGATTTATCTCAAATTGAGTATGTTTGCCTCCAATCAAGAAAGTGGACCCAGTGTTTAATCAGAAAGGTATTCAGCATTCCAGATATCAAGCTATGTAATTTTGATTCATTGAAGAAACGAACTAGAATGTTTCAAATCTGCATTAAGGCACTTGATTAAATAGAATTTTTATTAAATATTAATATTATTTTATTAAATATAAATTATCTCATTTTTATTGGAGAATATGTAGGAAAATGAAAGTCTATAGCTTTCGACTTTCACTTCATTATTTTCTTGGTGTTTTTTTTTACTGAAATTTAGTGGCTTTCATCTTTTTTTGTTTAATAAAGATAATTTGTTTGCTATATATCATTAATATATAAAATAAAGGAAAAAAAGATATAAAGGAGTAGGTTTAAACTTGATTCGGAAGTACAATTGGAACTCTTATGTGGTTCACAAAGTGGAGCAATTTTTTACTTCTAGTAGTCACATTTTTGTAAAATCAATTTACTTCGTATTAAAAGCATGAATAATTCCATGTAATTTAATTAATTGATATTTCTTGTTCATTTTTAGGAAATATAAGTATACGAGGAACATTTTTTTTACTAAAGAAAAGGGACAGTTACTAGATTGAAATATTCACCCAACGTATACGTCGTTTGAAGAAAAGTGACTGAGCAAAATGAACCAACTTCCCAATGACTATGCAAAGAAAAAAATTATGGTCTCGTTCAGACCGTGCAGAATTGGTTCTCAATCCACCTTGGCGTACTTTTCAAGCAGGTAAATCAGGTATTTAGTCAGGTTAAAAATAAGAGTAAAATTATTCTTGAAAAAATTTATTTTTATGGTTTTCTTCTTCTTTTATCATGGAACAAAAAAATTAATTTATGCTGATACAGTTTGAAGATAAATTCATAAATAAGAGAAAAAATCTTATCAGTTACTCTAAAGTTTTAATTGAAAATTTCAATTCCAGGTCATTTCCAAGTTTTCCAGGTCAATTCTTGTAGAAATTTCATTTAATTCAATTCAATTGACTAAATTGAAGAAATATGGAATTCTAGTTTTAAAAGAAAGGATTTTAAAATCCGTAGCAATTATCCTGTCAATTTTTTATGTAGAAAATTGTTTACAGATTACAATCAGAATCGAGGGTGAAACACTGGGCCATGAAGTTCAGGAATTGAAAAATGGTGGAATCTGATTTGAATGTGCGTGAGAGAGGGCCCAGTTAATGCTCTACATCTACCCTGTAGATCCGAATTTGTTTGATAACAGGCGACAAATTCGGTTCTAGAGAGGTTTGTGTGGTGCATACAATGCTACAATGGTCTGGTACAATGTACAATGCTCTCAGGCACAAAAGAAGAATTCAGAGTTTAATCAGAGAGTTGCAGCAAATCTTCAAGAAAACGAGCAAGTCGTTAATTAACTGCGAAAAATATACAATATAGACATATAAATATATGTAGATATAAACTATAAATTATCAATACTTCGCAATCTTATAAATCATTATTATCTGTTCTTGAAGAGATTTAGCAAATTTTTTCTTCACAGATAATGCAAATTTGTCAATGCAATTGACCGTTATCTTAACAAATGGAAATTGCTTGTCAAAGTATAGGAAGAGTTGCTAAAAAGTATTAATGATAAGAAATTGACTATCTGGATGGAAAAAGTGGCTGAACTTTTCAGTTACGTATTTTTAGAAAATTGCTGAGGATTTTGAAAGATTCTCAAAAAATTTAAGGATTTTGAAGAATTTAAAAGATTTAAGAATTTAAGAGATATCAAGTACTTTTAAAGAATTTCAGAAAATTTGAAAATAAAAAATGTTTTCGGATTCTTTAATATCTGTTATATCTCTTGAAATGTGTTGAAATTTTCTGAAATCCCTAGAAACCTTGTGAAATCTATTGAGGTCCTTTGAGATCAATTAAAAACTCTTGTAATCTTTGGAAATTCTTTTAAATCAGTATTAAAATTTATGAAAAAAATGCAGTTTAATTAATAAATTTTCATGAAAAATTGTTTCAAATTCATAGAAATATATCCGTGTTTGTCAACAACTTGAGTGTAATCGTTTAACTTGACATGTAATTGTTTAAAAAATCGTAAACTTCCTCACAATTCCCTAAAATTTTCTGAGATTTTGGAAACGTTAAGGAATTTTACTGCCTGTCAAAGAATTTTCTAGAATCTTTTAGGATAGAGGTAATATTTATATACGATATTTTCATCATTTTTCTTTTAAAGGACATCAAGATCCAATAAAATTATTTGAAAATTTAAGCGTTGAAAGACTTCAGGAAACTTTCTGCAGTTATTATATTCATTTGCCATAATTCCGAGAATTACGTCCGATGGGGCGTAGAATTGTTTGAGGCTTCTGTTCGATCAGTGAAGTTAAGCAAAGCTTGGCGCAGTTATATTCGGATGGGGGGCCGTTATATTTCATAGATAATTTTTTCACCTTTGATTAGTGTAAGTACATACATTATCGTGCAATTTTCACAAAATATTGAAACAAATAAGTCCATCAATTTAATTGAATGGAAGGTAAAACAGGATTGTTTTTCCTTCTTAAATTAAATTAATTTACACATTTTTAAAATTTTTTCAAAGGATTTTAAATGATATTGAAAATTTTTAAAAGATTATAAAAGAACTTCCAAGAATTTAAGGTACTTTTAAAGAATTTCAGAAAATTTGAAAATTAAATTAATTAAATTAAAATCAATTAAAAATTCTCTTTTGAAATTCTTTTAAATCAGTATTAAAATTTATGAAAAAATACAATCATAAAATGCAGTTTAATAATAAATTTTCGTGAAAAACTTTTTCAAATTCATAGAAATATATCCGTGTTTGTCAAAAATTTGAGTATTATTTAATTTTGCAATGTATAAATATATCTTTGATATTTTCAAAAATAATTAAATGTGAAAAATGTTGGAAATTCCTTATTTTTTCTCTATGTTTGGTTTCCAAGTGGAAATATCTTCACAAAATAATCTCTGTTTCTCTATCAACAATATCACAGTTTTATTGCATTATTTAAATGTAGGAATACCTAAATGTATTAAAAAAAAGAAAAAACATTTTTTTTAAATATATAAAATGGTAATTCGTGAAGAGGATGATTTTAAGGAAAAAGGTCTGGAAATAATAATAAATAACTCGTTAGATAAGTATTGAAAGTCTTTTTATTTGACTTCAATAACAATAACTTTCCTATTGGTCATATAATTGCAGGATAACCTTCGCTCTTAAAGACACGAGGCTTTCCACATTGAAGACACATGTATTAAAAATGCAGCAAGAAAATATCAGAGAAGAGACCATTAATTTCGTGGAGTCAGTTGCATCCGCGAGGAGGTGCTGCCAATGATGAACTGTGTTATGGCTCGTGACCCATTGCGTACAACTCTTGACACATGTCAATTACCTTTACAGACTCGTTTCTGATTTTTTCTCTACGCAGATAGCTGAGAAGAATAGACAATGAATAGGAAATTGTAAATAAAGGATAATTTAAGGATGCCTTGAAAATTCAGACTAACGAATGTTTAAAGGATTATAATTTTCACTTATTGTCCTCACGATTATGGATAAATAATCCTTAAATAATCTCTTTTATTTAAATCTATGAGCATTGGGTCACTCATTCGTGTTAGCAACGATTTTTACTGATTCTTCAGTAAATTTTACTGATTTTTTTAGATTTTTCAACTCTGGTGTTGATACTGATGCTGATTTAAAGAAAAATTATGAATTGTGAAAATTATATCTCGCTATCGACTTCGCAGGACAAATATGAATCAGAATATTAAATTATAGGGAAGCGAGGTGGCTAAGATAGTAAAGTTTTGTCGTTTCAAGGCATGACAAACGAATAATCCGCCTTCCTTCCTGGGTTCGAATCCTAACAGAGAATCTTTCATGTCTGATGGTTGTCCATTAAAATATAAAAATTTGCAATTTTCATACGTTTAACTTTAAGTCTGCTTTAAGTATTTTTTTTAATTTTCTTTTTTTTTTAAGAAAACGTGTATATTAGGTGCAGACAATAGACTTTCGATCTCGTGTGAGCTCTTTAACCCTTCAATAATACTGGAGACAGCATCATTAATCTTGAATTATATTCATAATAAAATGACATGTCAGTAGTGTTATGCAATACAGATAAGTGTTAATGAAGCATGTATAATACAAGATACTAATTACCACTCGATCAAGCAGCTTACATTTCATCTGGACTAAGGATCAACTCGGAATCAGTTGAAAAAAATTGTTAGATTATATTCGATGAGAAAATATTCTTCAATAGCTATTATAATAACAGCTCTCTTCAAAGTGTATCTAAAGTGCTTGAAATTTCATGTATTTTTACAGGAAACTTATGAAAAATATAAAATATATACTGCTTAAAACATTTAAAAAAAAACAAGCATTCATTTTATTTGAAAACATTTTTTATAATAATAAATTCTCGAGGAACGATATAGGTTTTCATTCCATTTTGTATTACGAATATATTATTCTAGATTTAGAAATATGTCTTCTTTCAAGAAGACAAATAAAATAAATAAAAGAATAAAAATAAAATAATAAAAATCGTTGAAATACTTAAAAAAATTCTCTAAAATTCCTGAAAATCACATGTAATCGTTTAAAAAATCTTAAACTTCCTCACAATTCCCTAAAATTTTCTGAGATTTTGGAAATGTTAAGGAATTTTACTGACTGTCAAAGAATTTTATAGAATCTTTTAGGATAGAGGTAATATTTATATACGATATTTTCATCATCTTTCTTTTAAAGGACATCAAGATCTAATAAAATTATTTGAAAATCTAAAAAGAGAAAATTTAAGAAGCGAATATTACGTCCGATGGGGCGTAGAATTGTTTGAGGCTTCTGTTCGATCAGCGAAGTTAAGCAAAGCTTGGCGCAGTTATATTCGAATGGGGGGCCGTTGTACTTCATAGATAAATAATTCCTTTAAACTTTGAGTACTGTTTAATGATTATTTCCAGTAATTTAAAAATTTTTTTCCTACATTCTACATACATATAGAAACTCATTTTTTAGGGTGGTGAATAACTTTGCGCGTGCGTGCAGTTTGCACAAAATACTGAAACAAATAAGTCCATCAATTTAATTGAATTACTAATATGTTTGAAATGGAAGGTAAAATAGGATTGTTTTTCCTTATGAAATTAAATTAATTTACACATTTTGTTAATTTTTTCAAAGGATTTTAAATGATATTGAAAATTGCATTCAAAAAAGTTTCAAAATTTTGAAGTAATTTGATAAAAAACAAATGTTTCAGTATTCTTACAATTTGTGAAACCTCTTATTTATACTGAAATTACTATTATAAAAACACTGATAATTTTTTAAAATCCCTTTAAGTCTCTAGTTATAAAAAATTATTTTATTGAATGGCATGTTTTTTTAGGGATAAAAATAGAGAATGTAGAGATATTCTAAAGAAGTTGAACTGGTCATTCGTTATGTGATGTCGATCTCTGAACTTTCAATAATGGCGACGACAAACGGTACCAATATTACATATCCTTCGGTGTGTAAAGTGCTGGAAGCTGCGGCATGATCCTTGCGACTCGAGTCTAAATTCACATCTGAGTGTGTGAGAAGAAAACATAGCAAGATTAATGATTTTCGTGACAAGAGATCCATGAGGGGGAGGGGGAGTTGCCTGCCGACGGCGGCTGTTCTGAGGGGAGCCACGAGTAGCAGCCTGCAGGAATAGGTTGCTTTCGACCTCACTTTTCTCACAAAATGCCTTCTCCAGACTCGCTTCCTTTCTTTCAAGCTTTCTCGTGCACGCGAAATTTGACGTACCATTTTTGACGAAACGTTAATCAAAAACTGATGCCCGAAACTTCGCTTTTATTCAGAACTAGCTTTATTATATTATACATTGAGAAACATTATCAGGGTAGCCACAAGATTCAATTTTTCAATTTTCCTGACATTTACCTGACTTTTTTCTGACTTTCAGACAAATTTCCCTAACAGAAATGGAATTAATATGCGTAACAGAATGCGCATAAATTTTCAATAATAGATATTGATATTTTTCAAAATTTTCGCATATTACTTTAAATCTTTTGAAAACTAACATATTCTTTAGAATCTTTGTAAAATATGAAAAACTTAAAATTTCACGATAAACAAATTACTATTAACTGTCTCAGTCAGAAATTCGTAAAAAGCTCTAAACAATTGGTTGGAAAAAATTGGAACTTTTGTAAAATCTCTCTAATGAGAGATGATTAGTTTCTTATCACGAACTTAACAATTTTGCGTTAGAAAATCGATTATTTTAATATTGTGTGGAACATGAAAAAAGTCTGCCGCTCCCTAATGATAAAGGGCTGATTCCATCAACGTGGGCTGGATTTTCGAGCGCGCTTAATTAAATTAAAATTTAACGTGAACTCGATTAATCTCTCATTCAAACGAAGGTAACATTTATGCATGATAACAGGAAATTCAATTAAATTGAATTTCATGATCGATTCGTGTTTTTGTTATGAATTATTATTTTAACTGCCGATATTATCATTGGAAATAATAATAAGTACATTTTCAACATTCTTTAGAATGTTTTCCAAATAAGTGTTGATTTAGTTAATTTATTGATCTTTCAAGAAACTAGAGAAAAATTCGAAATTTTCAATAATTTTTATCTGAGATTTCAAATTTCCCTCTAAAACTGAATCAGTCAAATTCCACTGATTTGCAGTGACTCTTTTCTCACGACTTTAATCAGTGAAAATTCACTGAGAATCAGCTAAAAATCACTGAAATTTCCAGTCATCTTCACTAAACTATTAAAAATTGCAGTGACTTTGCACTGATATCCAGTAGATTTCTCACTGATTCAAATCGTGCGAAAAGAGTCACTGCAAATCAGTGAAATTTGACTGGTAATCAGTTAAATTTCACTGATTCAAGTTTAGAGAGTACTCCATAAATCAATTTTTTAAAACAAGGAATGGTATTTATTATACATCAATTTTTTAACTTTATTAATAGAATATAATATTGTAAAAACATAATTATAATTATTTTTTAAATTAATATCCTGCATTAAATTCTTTCATATTATTCAACAATTAAAAATTACTGATTTCAAAAATCAAAATTCATGATTACAACACTAAAAATGACTGATTAAATTAATTAGAATTTGACTGATGAAATAAATCAAAGTGATTGATTAAATGAATCAAAGAAGCTTCTTAAATCAATTAAAAAGAACTGATTAAATCAATCGAAATGACTGATTTGAAACAGCCAAAACTACTGATTTCAAAAATCAAAATGATTGATTTCAAAACTCAAAGTTACTGATTACAACACTAAAAATGACTGATTAAATTAATTAGAATGACTGATGAAATTAATCAAAGTAACTGATTAAATGAATCAAAGTAACTACTTAAATAATTTAAAATGACTGATTAAATAAATAAATAACTGCTTTCGTCAGTCGCTTAAATGACTGATTTGAAACAGTCAAAATGACTGATTCGAATTTAGAGTGTGTGAGGAAGCTCAGTGTTCACAAAATATTTACAATTTAAATACATCATATAGAATAATTCTATTATGGTTATAGTACTTTTTAATTTTTTTTACATAAAAAATACATTAAGGACATGTGATACTTTACCATAAGAGCAAACTAGTTAAACCAATTATACATTCATAATAATAGATATTTTAGCAAATTAGAGTCAATAAACCTTCACCTACATAAGCCAAAGGTTTACTGACTCTTATTAGCTAAAAATGTCTATTATTATGAATGAATAATTGGTTTAACTAATTTGCACTTATGGTAAAGTATCACATGTTCTTAAATACAAGAATAAAATGAAAAAGTCCTGTTATTTCAAAAAAAAATAAGGAGAAAATTCGATTATATTCTTTAAATCTGAATCAGCGAAAACTATACCAAATCATGAAGGGCGTGATATTCACTGATTCATCAGCGAATTTCACTGATTGATGTCGATTCACTTGGTATGCTCTCTAAATATGAATTAGTAGAAATTTTACTAATGCAATTAGTAACGACGATTTTAACTGTTAAATTAGTAATTTTTTGACATTCTACTAAATGAAATGGTAAGATTTATATTACTAACTGAATTAGTAAGGATTTTCTACTAATCTGTTTAGTAGTACCAACTTACTAATTCAATGAGTAGAAATCAATTGGAAACTTACCTAAATTATTAATTTTTTAAATACTGTCTGGTGGTTCTTGAATTTTAAAAGTTTAATGTTTTCTCAATTTATATAGGTACTCTCTAAATCTGAATTAGTGAAAAGTGAGCCACTAATTTACTTCAGTGAAAATTTTTACTAATTATTAGTTGTATTTCACTATTTCAATTCGTAGTTTTCAACTTTTCACTAAAGTTTTAGTTAAAAATAACTAACAATTAGTAGAATTTTTCACTAAAGTAAATTAGTAACTCACTTTTCACTAATTCAGATTATAATAATTATAATAAAATATAAACAATATGCAATATTCAAAATGCAAACCGGTATATATAATATTCAGACATTAGAAGTGAAATTTAGTGTTCTGTTCACTCAAGATAACTTTAAATTTACCATTTAAAATAGTAACCAAGAATACATTTACCAATTCATTTAGTAGTACCATTACTAATTCCTTTAGTAGATGTAGTTACTAATTCATTTAGTACGTTATACTTACGTATTGAATTGGTAGACTTTTACTAATTGGTAGTAAACGAATCGGCGCTATATGAATTAGTAGAAAACTACTACCATCAAACATTATTTTTTTACTAATTCAGATTTAGAGAGTAGTAAGTTTAAAGCTTGATACCGCAGTATTATAAAATTGGATCCTATAATATTGACTTCGAGATGTAGGGGATGCTGCAAAAATAATCTTTAGTTTAAAAAAACCGTATTTTCTACAGAGAGTGATTTAAAATTTAAATGTCATATTGAATGAGAGAATCGGAGACATTTAAATATCTCGGTACATCGATGAGGTTACGCATCGTCACGAAGAGTGTAAAAGGGTTGGAGGTAACTAAACGAGGTCTTTGCACAAACAGAGCAACCCCCACGGATTCGCGTCTCCATGACTGATGGCTTCTCCTCGATCACAGTTCAAGCAACCCCTTGCCGTGTTTAAATGTTGCCACACTCCGGGACTCCAGCTACATTAACTATGCAATGGCACGTCCAACTGAAATCATGCTAATTTCGGATCAGCTGTCGTCAGGACTTGTCCATTCTAATCGCCCAGATATTCATACCTGTCCTCCAAAAAACACAAGAAAAATTAATCACTTGCTTGAATCTAATTTATAAAACGCTAACTAGAAAGAGGAGAGCTGCCACCCCTTCCTTCAGACTTTAGATAACAATTGAACAATTGAAGGGTGTCATGATGGTAAAACTATATAACGTAAGTCCCATGGGAAAAATTGTTCAGGAGAGCAAAAACACCTTCTCAAGGTAAATTTCTGCTAGTGAATTTCTGCTAATGAAATATTTTCTGAATTCTATATATTTCTTCTTCCAATTTCCTGAAAATTGAACTGATCAAGCTTCGAAGCTGAACTCTTTTTCTCTGAAAACAAAGACTGATCGTCTTATTAGATCGTCTACCCGATCCGCATTTTTCATCGCTCGTAAATGGGATTCGCATCAGTCGTCATTGACATGGAGGGCAACCACAATGTCGACATATAGAACGTCCCGTCGCTATAATTGCATCTCAGTTTCGAGGGGCTTCTCAGCAGATATCCATCAACATCGCGTTTGGCAGTGCGGGGGTATAATGAGATGACGGGGGATGCTGTAACCTTGGCGAGACTACGTATATCTCGCACAGGATGAGATTGGAACCATTGGTAGAAGAGGCGTACCTACACTATATACAGTATACACACGTTAGTAGAATTTGAAGATCGAGTTTCGACCTTCGATTCTAGAAGCGAATCCTGTAGCGATCTGGAGCCGAAAGAGGTCGGCACAGATCTGACGCGAGCGTCGAGCCCCGCTTTGGTGTAATATTAATGATGACTGGCTTTTCAGATGACCTCACCGAGATCCAAAATGTCGAAAGCTTCCCGCGATTTCGTGGTCAAGGCCTCGGTCATGTTCCAAACTCCAATGATTCTTCCAATTTTGAGTATATGAGGTATTTATATGTAACCGATATGTTTATACCGATCTTAAGTGATTTTAAGGAGTTTTAAGAGGCATATGATGTTCTAGTGATATGAAAAATATACAATAAGAATTGACTTCTGAAAATGACTCGGGAGTTTGACATACACACCTTAATTTCAATAAATCCCTTATCTTTCCATGTCTTCTTGACATCATAATCGTGTTTTGTGACGCATCAACTTTTTCTCCTAAACGGAACCATTAACAAAGGCAATAGAAACATCATCAGAAGGAAGTACGAGAACAAGCTCGGAAATCCGTTTTCCGCGAGTGTTACGGAAGTTAAGAACAGTTGGGAGTTAATGACGAAGAGATGGCCATCCGCTGGAAGAAAAATGGAGAAAGATCGAGCGCGGAAACGAGGAGCGGAGCCATTACAACACATGTAGGCGGGTTTACAACACGAGAAACAGCAGCTTTCGAGCGATCTAGTGAAGTCTAGAAAACGATCCTCACGAGCAATTAATAATACAGGAAAGGTCTGTCAGCCGACAAAATGGTTCCAAAATTGAAGCGAGAAGGATGCATGTACATGTGAAGAAGATGGAGACTTGAGGAGTATCGTGAAGCATTCCATCATGAAGCATCAAGAGGCATCAAGATGCATCAAGAGGCATCGAGAAAATTAGATGAAAAGGCAATTAATAACCGTAGGAACGGTCTGTTGGAATACGAAACGAAACAGTAGACTGCTAAGCATGCAGGAGGCTTCTATAGAGGAAAGGATGGTTGAAGATGCAGAACTGAAGAAATAAGACTGTTTGGCTCATCTTTGGCTCGCCTTCCTTCAGCTTGAGGCGATCACGGCTGTGCAGACTCTCTGACCACCTGCTGCCTCTTTGATTCTGCCGCTGGGTTCTCATTTGGCCGTGTAATCTCGATATTCATTGACGAAAGGTACACCCTGTGCGTTGTTGCCATTGTTATCGTGCATTCAGACGTTATGCTCGATTTCGTGTCCTTTCATAGCCATCACTTCATCTCGATGCTCAACGAGAGTTTACGACTTTGATTTCAAGAGTAATTATATGTCATAGGTCTGTAATTAATAATTTTGCTAATATTAATTCAGATTCATTCGTTTGTTGGTAGCATCGGTGATGCTGTTCGGTGATGATTGTGTTTTTTTTAGTTTTTTGAAGACTCTTATCATTAAGTGTTATTTCGTGCCATGTTGAGGGTTCCATATTAATTTAACATTTAATTTGATTATATTCTGTCCTGCTGGACATTTCATCTTTATTGGAATTTTAAAACTCATCGTCTGCCTTATAAAATTAGCTTTCTTGACTTGAGTGACATGACAATTACAGAAGAGCGAATGCGTGCAATCTTGATTTTCATTGTTAGCTTTCACCAGGTGATATCCGGCCTGCGTAATTACCCCTGACTGAGAAAGGGATAAGTATAAAGCGAACTGAATCACCAAAAACAAGAACATAAAAGAATAACTGACATTGACCTTAATCATTCTAATTCAGAATTCAGGAAAATTAGGTTTCCAGATAATTTCAAAGGATTTCAAGGGATTTTAATGGATATTCAAGACTTTTAACGATACTTCATTGAATTTTTACCAATCTAGCGGCCATGGCTACATAATAAGATTGAACGTCCGCGGAGCGAGATGCGTGCAGAAAGGGGATCGAAGAAAGGTCTAAAAATCTATTATTACATTCAGAAAGGGCCTTTAGAGTAGAATTCACGGCGCAGAAAGAAGAAATGGCCCCAGTGTCGGGTGAAAGAAGCAGGGAGAAAGCTCTCCTTTTTCTGCGGGCTCCCCTTCTATGATAGCCATCCCCGAATAGCCATTCCCTTCCCTTCATGAGAGGGTGGGCTTCGCAAATGGGAGGGGGTTGGGTGCCGGGGATGAAAGGGGAGTAAGCAGCCCCTACCGACTCGCAACCCCCGAGAAACTCAGGCCAGGGGAGTCGCTCGGAGCCTTACCTAAAAGCGAAACAAGCCGAGCGGAGAGTGGCTTGGATGGCGTGGATCTGAGCCACGCCATACTGAGCTCAGCGCAACGCTACGCGGCTGCTAGTCAAACCAAAACTCGGCATGATTAATGATCACGCGGGCAGGAGCGCTGCTTCAAACAACAAACTTTTCCCAAGGAACGCCAGCGAATACAAGAAAAAATATATAAGAAAGGAGGGAACTCTCTTTCTTCGCATCCACCCTTCAGCCGGCTAATACCCCGAGCTCCTCCACTCTGACAGCCTTTCATTTCTTTCCTCCTTTCTTCGTTTCTTTCTTTCGCCCGTAGCTCGCCGCGGCCCTTCTTGCTCCGCCGCTAGAGGTCGCATCGACTTGCTCTTGTCTCTCCCTCTCACAAGCGCAACTATTATCTAGCAGCCGTCTATCTTGCACATATCCGCTAGGAAGGCTCCCCTGGCGCGTTTCCTCAAAATATAGAAGCGAGGATTCAACCGCAATGGGGGATTTTCTAGGCTAGACTTCTCGGAGAGAAAGAATGGAGAGGTTCTATAGTTTCCGAGGCTTTTTGCAGAAGAAGTGAGCTTTGGCTTTTTTGTGCTGATAGCTTTTTTTGCTTTGATATGATGCAGAGAGGTTGTAGAATTTTATGGAGTTTAATGTTAGTGGATCACGAGCAACGATAATTCTTGAGCAATCAAGTGGATCAAATGAAGCACTTGTCAAGTGTAATTTGTTTAAAAAACGATACGGTCAGGTAAAACTTGTTGAGCAGACGGTGATGGTCGTTAGGATCCACTTTAGAGCTACCCGATTGCATCCTGATGTGCGTCCCTGGGATGGAGTAGTGGATACTGGATATGGTATATTGCTATATTGCAACTGGCAAAGAGTTGAGAAAGAGAGAACCCAGCAGCATCTAATGCGTTTCTCTTGCCATGTGCTCGCTCGCTCGTGTCGTAGAACGATCATCGTCCTCCAGTAACACGTTCTTCCAGCCATGGCGACCAGTCGATTTATTATCCGCGACATGGAATCCGCTGGATTCTATTATTCGCGAAACATCACGCTGCGCTGAGAATGAAAAAAACACTGGTATCCTGCAACCTTCTTTACAACTTCGTCAAGTCGAGTGCCGTATGTTACGTCCGTGTGAGCCTGATGACATACAAAAGACTAAACTCGAAGAATGGATCTCTCTTTACAAGTCTTCAACTTTAATGCAAATTTTTCTTGTTTAGATTTATTCGGATTTGACGTCTTGGACTGTTGGAGAGTATTTTTTGGGGGCTTTGAATTAGTTAATTGGGTTTTTGTGTTAGAAGGTCTCAATTGGGAATGTGGTGGTAGCATCAATTGTTACTTGGTAATATTGATTATTAGTTGGTAATATTGACTATTATTTAGTAACACTGACTATTACTTGATGAGTTTATTGATCAAGTGGTGTTTACAGATTGTATTTACGCATCTTTCCATATGCGACGGAAGACTGCAGTTTATAGAGTAGATGATGTTTAGGAAACTCAATCATAAAAGTTAATAAAACATATTCAAATTCAAAGATGCTGATATTGACATCGTAGATGATTTTCATGTTGTTCATTTTGATTCAATTCTTTCATAAACTTCTACCATAAATTATGGATCTGTTTTCTTGATTAATTTCCACAACGATGTTTTAATGAATGCTAAAGATATATTGGAATTGATATATGTTAATTGATATACGCTCCTTATCATCCCAAGAAACAGTCTCATGTTGTAAAAAAAGAAATTTATATTTGAGATTAAACCATAAATGATATTGTTTACATTAATCGATTGAAGAACTTTCTCCAAAAATAAATAACAATCGACACGTAATTAGTCCAAAAGTTGATAATCGAAATTGCCCCTTTAATTAGCACCTTCTTCTTCATATAATATCATAATTGATGGAACCTTTTCAATTTAAAATTTAACTTGCTAATGGCACATTCAATCAAATAAATTATTCCTGAATTCCTTGTATTACATTCCTATATGAGAAATGATAACAATCGAAGATAGTTTTGTGACGTGGAACTTTTGAGTAAAGTATTGAGTAATCTGAGAGATGCAGATCAATATATTTGAGAATAATCATCCTCATCAATATGTTCTGTCTTCCAATATGAGTTTTTGATATTGATATCATGTAAGACAACGACTCGTGACGGTGGCCATGTTTTTGGCCATCTTACCGGATGAGCGCAAAGATGTCCCAGAGATAAAGGTATCGATGTTTACTCGTCAGTCGATAGAAGTTTGAGATGAAATGCATAAGTTATAATAATCCACGATAGCAACGGTGGCGATGTCGAGGAACGGAGGAACGGCCGTCCTGTCACAAAGGCATGCGCCACCCACCTCGCTTTGGATGCTCACATCGTTAATCAACTCAAGCGGGACCCTAACTTTCAAGGTACCGATCCACAGGTACAACTTCACCTCCATCGTCCCGATATTTCTCTCAGACGGCAGTTCAACTCAGTTTCGTCAGGACTGGAAGACGATTCTGCGATATTGGGAAACGTCTAATATTCGTTGATCCTTCCTGAGAAACATATCGGAATCTCGATTGTTCATAGAATCCAAAGGGTGAAGTCCTGCATAAACTGTTCCTGACAAGATTAATTTCGTCTGAGGCAATTTTGAGGTGTAATTTTCCATCCTGGTAGGACCTTTAACACCTGAGCTATTAACTAACCGAAAGATGTCGAACCTTCAGCTCCATCGACTTTGACACATTGGTTCGTTAACTTCTAATTTCATTGTTTTCTAATCCCTTGCAAGTTTGAAACCTCTCGAACTCGTTAAGATCTTCGGCAAGACTTTGAACTCAGCAGTTTTGGTCAAAGTCGTCGAGATCGCCCAGAACGATTAACTTCATTAAAAACCAATTTGCCGCCCAACTGCCACAGATTGCAGATTTCGTTTATTAATAAATTGCAGTTGCAGCCTCTCTAGAAATGGTCACACTTTCTTTCCATCTCGGAAGGATAATTTTCTTCATTTTGTTCTTGTTGTAACACCGAGAGCTGAATCGCTGCTGATTGTCGAGCTACGTCATGGTTTTAGAGACGCGTTTAATTCAATTTGAGAGTTGGTGGTTCGCCATTAGTCATCAGAGTGGCGCATGATTCGAAGCGACTCGATTGTGGACTGCGAGGATCCAAGAGGAGCCGACGGAATGGAGAAGAGGACCAATTGATCCTCATTACAAGAGACGATCGGTGCTCAAGCCGAATGCTTTCATCAGGTGAATCGGACGCAAATGGTAGCGGCCTAATAAGTGCCATTATTCCGTCGTTCGGGTTGCCTTCACCACATGTCCACATCATGCAAGCTGCTGTTCCTTTAGAGGATACTACTATACAATATATACCTACATCATATATACAATTATACATTTATACATTCTTTATACATATATACACATATATCATACCTATGTATGTATATATTTATGCACCGTTACTGAAGAACGATTGCCCTTCGGTCGAAGTCATGACGTTGCGCTTTTCCCCAACTCTTTGCTTTGCCTTGCCGAGTTCCGGACGCGTGCAGCACAAGACGATGTTGATGCGATCGTTTTCTCAATTGTAATTGAATTTCGAAGGGAGAAAGTTGGGTCAAGTGATTATTGCAAGCTGCAGCGATCTTGTGATAAATCATATAGAAGAAATTGAGAAAGAGAAATGAGATAGTTTTGAGTGGATTGTTTCCATTTAAGTATAGATCTACTTCAGAATTGATAATGATGAAGAAAACATTTGCAAATTATCTGTGAAAGTTTCTGTTCACTGTGGATTAATCTCATCATGGTTTGAAAAATATATTTATTATTATTCCGAAAAGATTCTACTTTAAACTCCATCCAAATTGTCAGCTTTCCGAATCTAGTTTTTTCTCCACTTATTTAGATTGAATATCTTTCGTCCAAAACAGCTCGAGATCAGGGAGAACAACAGGATTTCAGATAGGAGAGAACAAGGAGTCCATTTTGGGAAATGAGTTCGGTCCGGCAGAAGAGAGGCATTTAAAAAGGATAAGGGTCGATCTGACGAGGGTACGTACCCTATATTGGCAGGCGTGGCTGTGGGGGGTATAGAAGTTCGAGGGATTGCTGATTGGTTCGCAGCATCACTATGGAGCATGGAAACATGGACCAAAGGAAAAAAAGAGTCCCCCTGAAACCAGAAACCCTACCGGGACTGAAGCGATACCCCTAGGTTCCTCCAACGCGGATCCTTAATAAAATGCGCATTTATACGAGGTTCTTGCCGCGATATTGCTCTGGATAGAATTTGCTTCTACGCTTATCGACTTATGCTACCCTTCGTATATTAAATACAGCATATTAACAAAATCCTACCAAAGAACGTGCCCTGCAAATCTAATACTGGATTTTCGGTCTCCCAATCCTCATGTTTCAATGTTCAGGGAAATTAAATTTTTATTACCCTGAAAATCATTAATATTGTTTTTAAATTATGGGTCTTTTCTTGGATCTGATATGGCAATTCCTTCTGATAGATTTTAATGTTTAATATGAATGATTTTAATAAATGATTGAAAAGTTCTATCAATATGTAAAAATAAACTTTGTCTTGAGGGAAACTCTCTCGAGATTTTCATAATTATTGGGATCTTAAAAACGAGGTAGGGGATGAAACGATCGCTTTTGATAACGTCGTTGGATGTTAAGGGCCGCAAGAGTTTGGGATGAGGGATACAAAGTTTTCTAGGTGACGGAGACTGGAGGGTGACTGGCGCGATTGCAGGCCGCTGGATGGGTGATTGATTCACTTTGAATGATTAAAGAAGGGCTGAAGTAAAGAGGGGGTACAGAATAATAGCATTCGATAGACTCATCAAAGTTTCTCGGCAAACTTAAGAGTTCCTGCCAGTTTCGGCAAAGTGAATGGATCATCGTGGTCGTGCTTTTAAAACTTGGGAAAATATCAAAGGAGAGACACTCAAATTCCGCACCATGCTTCAATAAAACTATCCTTTTCCCTTTTCCAGAGCACAAAAGATTTTTACAGAATGAGTCGAAGGTGAAATTGATTATATCAAGTTGGCCAATCTTTCAGAAACTTTATTTTCTGAATTAAATGCAGAATATTTCTTACTGGAATTGGTTACGTTCAAAAATGTCTCGAAAATAGTAAAAGAACAAAAGAATTTGGGAAACGTCTTTTTTGACAGGTAAAGGGGTAAGATAAGAGGAGAAAAGAATATAGAAGGACGGTAGCATGTAGTCAGTAAGTCAAAGTATGGGACAGACATTTGAATAATTTACAGCCTGTAAATAGCAGAGACTATAATCAACCGGAACCAGTCTTCATTGTGACATCATGACAGACTACAATGCCAAAAATAACAACGGTAGCCGAATTGTCGCTGGTCGCACGTTTCCCGAGGGTTGGCAGCCTGCCTCTAGTAACTAAAGGGTTGGTGGTCAGACTTGGCTGATTTATTGCTATGCGAATCGAATTTTTTCTTTCTGTGAAAGTGAGGGAGTCGGACTTCAGGAGGTAAAGTCAGAAGGAGGCTGGAGGCTCTACATAAGTAGGTCAGAAATTAAACTGAAGAATTCCAAAACTCAATAACACAGACATCAATTTTATTCTCGGTTTTATTATCACTTTTTCTTGAATGATTACATTCGTATCATTACAGATTCGAATTTTTGTGGAACCAATTTTTTCTTCATATACAATGAAACTATAGTTTCATTCTTAACTATGTTGTGACATAACTAAATTAAGATAACGTCGGTGTAAATTTTAATTTAAATCCTAATCTGGCGACGTGGAATAAAAGTGCAGAGCGTAATTTTTTTATCTGCCAGGTACTGACCTCGATAACGTGAATTGTGAAGTAATCTGGACCCAATATATTTTGAAGTTGCAGCATTCCTTTCACTAATATCGACAAGATATCTGATATTGACGCTCGAGACGAGATAACGTTCACTTTCAGCGGCTTTGCATTTTTCAGACCCTTTTTTACATAAAGGAACATTTAGATAAATATCTACCATTTAAAAAAAAGGAAGAAATGAAATAAGCAGATTATTAAAGTCGTTTTGTAATCTTTGGGTAAATCAAGTTTCGTTCGCGGATGTCTGATTATTAAATCTATAATACCAAAGCGTGCTATCCGAGAAAAAACTAATCGTTAGAAAAAACTAATGGTCGAAAAAACTCCAGTCTTGATACATTTTCTGCAGATTCTAAAATTGACTTGTCCTTAGCAACCTCTGCATCGCAATTCCTTATTAACATCCCTAAGAGACACTTGAGCGACGTAATTTCCGCTAAAAATTGCAATGCCAATCTCTCGACTAATTGCGACTCTTCTAAAGTGCTCAAGTGCTTGCGACACTGAGAATTACGTGATAGAGGATGAGATGGCGTCGAGATGAGGTAAAGGTCGCATAAGATACCGCAAGTATCGAAGGAATGAAAGATAGCGGTACTCCTTGCGGAGGGTTATTGTATGGCCATCGGTTACGGCTCATCAGCTGCCGTAAGGTTTTCCTCTCTCCCTTTTCTCTCTTTTGCATTCTACATTCTACATTATGCAGTCTACACTCTGTATTTTACATTTTACATTCTATTTTCTCGACACACAATTTAGAAATGTACAATACTTTTCCCTCTGAGCCAAGAAAGTCCCCAGACGCCAACTCGTTCCTTTTCCGCCCCTTCGTGTTCCCAGCTCTATTAACACAATCTTCAAATTCCAGAAAATCTTCAAATTAACAATAATACCACAAATTGCTCGGCTTTTGCCCTTTGACTCGCAAATGAGAACCTGTCCCTCGAGCGTTGTAAAACGCTGAAATTGTGGTTCCGCCCATCTTTTGCTTCGGCAAGGCTTTACTCT
This sequence comes from Synergus umbraculus, assembly GCA_900474325.1. NCBI lineage: Eukaryota > Metazoa > Arthropoda > Insecta > Hymenoptera > Cynipidae > Synergus > Synergus umbraculus. The sequence goes on along the minus strand of UCOK01018752.1, from coordinate 42,073 downwards.
TCTTCACGTGGGTCTCTAGAGACATGTTCTCGAGATAGGCCAGGTCCAATCGTTCTAATGACGCTTTCGTCAGCGAGGAGTCAATACAAACATTTATTTTCCAAGAGTGCTACTGATTAAGAGTGGAGGCAAGATACTCTTCAGAATTGTTTCGAGGATCGATTAAGTTCTTTTTAATTTAATTACATTAACGAATCAACTTCGTAAAAATATATTTTTTTTGCACTAATCGCCTAATTTACTATATAAAAAAAAAAGATATATTTTGTCCCTGAGAAATTCTGCAACATCAAGTTTATAGAACCTGTAATTTTTCACTTCCACTTCCACTTTCGCTTTAACTTTGATATTTAGGTTTTTCACTTTTTGATTTTCACTTTTTTTAAATACACGTGAATGTCAATTTTGACGTTTTAAACTTTATTGATAAATTGTATAAGCGGTTAGCCTATTTCTTTCTTATTCTTCGTTTTTCAAGATTCCAAGTTTTCAAGTTTTTCAAGTTTTTCTTGATAACGATAAATAAGAAATAAATATACGATCCGCTTACAATTATTTGGTATTTGGATTTAGAAAAATTTTTAAGAGACTTTAAAATGATTGAAAAGAACTGATTGACAAATGGAATTTTTGTATTGATTGTATTTCAAACAAGAAACTGTTTTAAAATATTGATTTATTTGTATTGAATATAATTCTGTGTAAAGGAAACATAATATTTATTGTTATTTTTAGAATTGGGAAAAAATATTTCGTTCATTTGAATGTTCAAAAATTCTAGGATTGCAAAAAAGGTTATTTTAGAGATTGCATGAGATTTTAAGACATTTTAACTGATTTAAACTAATTTGAAGGAATTTGAAGAAATTTTGAGGTACTTCCAGATATTTTGTGAACTCTAAGGTATTCTGATATATTTTAACGATTTTAAAACATTTACAGAAGTTTAAAACTTTTCAAATAATTTGAAGTAATTTTAAAGAATTTTAAGGAATTTCAGTTGATTTCCTCAACAGTAGAATCAATTCTACTCTCTAAAACTGAATCAGTCAAATTCCACTGATTTTCAGTGACTCTTTTCTTACGATTTTAATCAGTGAAAGTTCATTGAGAATCAGTCAAAAATCACAGAAATTTTCAGTCATCTTCACTAAACTACTAAATATTTCAGTGACTTTTCACTGATTAAAATCGTGAAAAAAGATTCACTGAAAATCAGTGGAATTTAACTGGCAATCAGTTAAATTTACTGATTCAAGTTTAGAGAGTAATTTTTTTAATCACTCATAAAAGAAATTTCTTAAATTCATTCGATTTTTTGGACACTTAAAATTCACTAAAGTCAGTAGAAATCCCTTAAGGGCGTTGGAACCAAATTTTAAGTTCAAAATCCATTCTCCATTTTACTCAACGAAAATTATAAATAAGTATTTTTTCGCTCTGTAGCGCTAATCTTTTTTCAATTATTCAACTGCATACAGAGCGAAAAAATATTTAATTTCGATACATTTTGCATAAACCGAAGAATTCAAAATGTAACTTCAAGATTAAATATTTTCATTTTATTTGAAAAAATATTTGAATTAGATCTTTTCTCGTTCTGTGCGCACAATTCTAGTTGAAAATTGATTAATTATATAGATGTAAAATATTTCAAATTTAATATTTGTTGAGTAAAGCGAAGAAATCGAATTTTTTTATTTGAAATGGATTCAATAGATTTTGATGGATTCTTTTTATAATTCTGCTTTTTTTAGTAAAAAAAAAAAAACACTTGTATATCTGTTTATAGGAATCTGCGAGTCTTATTCTTCGATTGTATAGATTAGATGCGTCATTAGTGATGTAAAAGAGTTGCGTGCATTTTTACAAGTGGGAGTGATGCAAGTTCCTGGACGTCGCAAGCGGGTTCTCAGACAGCTCAAGGGGACGTTTGCATTCGTGAGAAGATGAACTGCAATGTGATTGTGATGAATTTTTATTTATAGACAGAAATACTATCGCTATATTATTCATACAAAAATATATTTAGAACGAGGATATGTATCGATTTTCAAATGCGAAAAACATTTTTAGAATTCACATTCAATTTTTTTCAATTATAAGAAATACTATAAAACTATTAAATATTACACATTTTTTTAAAAAGATTATAATGGAAAAAGGGGTTGAAAAAGGTTTCTTGAATAACGGCTGGAAAATTTTGGATGCGAAAGTTTTGAAATCCAAAAATTTTCCATCAATTTTTTATTATGGGTTGAAGTTTCAGACGTAGTCTGACGAATATTTTTATTATATTTTTTGTTTGCATTTTTTGGATTGAGAATATCAAAAAAATTCCCAAAATCATTTTATTTTTATTTATTTATTAGTAGATATTTATCCGACGTTGTAGGGATCTTTAAGATATTTCAAGGGATTTTATGCAGATTTTTAGTGATTTTAGGGGATTTTTTAGATATTTTAAGGAACTTCAAAGGTTTTTAAAAATAATTCAAAACAGTTTCAGGATATTTAAGTTGTTTTCATAAGATTTTAACCGATTTTTATAAGAGTTTGAAAGAGTTATCAAAATGATGTTCCAAATTTTTTTTAGAAATTTATATAGATTTTACAAGATTTCAGAAGAATCCCTGAAAATTACTTGAAATTCTTTAAGAACTTTTAAATCTTCTGAAAATATTTGAAAAAAGTTTAAAATATATCAAAATTCCCTGAAATTCTTTAAAATCTCTTGAAATATCTTCAAATACCTTAAAATTCATTAAAATCAGTTAAAATATTTTGAAATCTTGAGAAATCTCTGAAAAAAATCTATTGATACCCCTTGAAATTCCTTGAAATTATTTTAAATCTTTAAAACAGCAAATCCTCTCTATATTCTCTAAAATTGCTGCTAGTAAATAAAATAAAAATTGTCGGTTTCGGCAACTGTGGAAACTTTTTTTGTCATTATTCCAACAAACGTAAAAAAATCGTCAAACTAGACATCTGAAACTTCAACTCAATCAATTTTTTTTAAACTCTCATTTGTACAGATAATTATCTCCAAAAAAGAAGTCAATGCAATATTCAAGTCGAATTTTCTTCCGAGGATTTAAAATTAAGAGCCACTTTCGTCGTTTAAGTTTAAACGATCTCTTATAAATGTAAATATAAATACATGATGAAGAAAAGTGCCGCACCTTGTTACCGATGAAAGGTCTTTACCAGCCTTTTTTGCCTTTTTTCTCTCGCTTGTATTATTACTTTCGCTCTCGTTCTAAAGGACGAGGGATTTGCTTGTGGCTTTTTCAATCAGGCGTGACACAAATGTAATGCATGCTACACAACATACATATATGTTCCAACAGAAGAATTGACACAATTTTTTAAAAATAGAAATTCAAACAAACCACTTTTTTTATTTTTACACGTATTTGGTATCCGAGTTACTTTTTTAAGTAGCCTTGGATTCAAAAGATTAATAACAGCTTGGCAGGAAATTTAATACGAAATCTTAAAACGTGCCTAGAAAACATAAGCTTCATGTTCTCTCCATTAAATTAATTCCTTATTCCACACGAGTTCAAGGCATTTTTTAAGGTGCCAGCGCCGAACTTTCTTAATTTATTATAAAACGACGAAATCCTTGGTGAAAAAATTCCTTGATGAGATTGTTCTTTCTTAATTCCATTTCCACAAATGTCTCCTGCAGGAGTTGAAAGTGTTATCCTGAACGGACCTATTTGACAAAGCGCGTGGCTCATGTCAGGCTGTCAAGCGGACACATTAAGTACCTCATCACTAACGGAAGAGGCACTTGCCGAAGAGTGAAGAGACGTCTCGAGGAGCACAGTGATTACCGGGTGAAGGAGGTAACCAGGCTAAGGTCGTCTCCCATCCATGACCCCGACATTACCATTAGGCGCCTTCCGCCCTTGAAAGCCGTAGGTAGTTTGCATACAGCAAAATCGCTCGGCATTGTTCGGCCGGCAAGGGTAAGACACCCCCGCTGACCGTTGACCCAGTTAGAAGTTATACATTTGGCGACTAATTGCCTCGAGACGACCTGCACCAGTTCGTGCGTCGGTCTCACGTTTCGAGGTTTCGAGGTTTCCACCGAAAAGACTCTCCAGAATCATGGGATTCATGAGTGCGAAAGGCTGTCCCAGATCATAGCTTACAGGTCCACGGAAGCACAAGACATCCAAGATTAATGGATTTGCATTGTCGGTATTTTTTCAGCCATTTTAGGAACATTTTTCGAACGAGAGACGATTCATCTTTCAAAACTCTGCTCCGTTCCGGACGCCAGAGAGAAATCGTAACCGATTCGACTTCGGTCTAATGGTTTTGAATTTAAGCGTGAGTTTATTCGCTTTTGAGAAGGAGGAGGAACAGTGTTATGGGAGGCATGTGTCGTCAGAGCTGATGATATTTGAGCAAAATATCCCTTTGTGGAGAAAAAAGCTCAATGATGGGAATACTTATGATCTGTGATCCCTCCATTAGGATCGGGAAGAGTATTGGGATATTCTGGTGATGGGAGTTTTTGAATTTGGAATACTGTCGTATCTTGGGAGACATGACAGAATCCAAAATGTTGAGGCTTTTAAAAAATTCCCAAGCACTACTTTCAATGTATTCAATGATTTTTAGTAGGATCTAGAATTGCAGAATTGGTTATCTGCTTTAAGATCCCAGAACTCATTACAGTTTATTAAGTAAAGTTTGAATGATGCTTGAGATGCGGGCAGGGAAAAAGCGATCTCGATTTATCTTTTTCTCTGAGATTATTAAGTACTACAGTTATAACTTGTTGATTGTTCACGAAAGGGATAAAAGACGAGTCACAACTTTGTCCCCCTCGGGTTTGAATTTATAATTAGTAATTGAAAGAGTTTCTACAGTTCCAATTAATCTCATCAAGGACATCATCTTGAGAATAAATGAGACAAATTCAGGAAATTAAATACCGAAGAGGGTTGGCTACACTATAAAGTTTACAGTTATCTTATTTTACAGTTTACGATGAAATTTTATACTTTTGTAAAATTTTATCCTTTGGCATGATACAAATCTGTCTAAAACTGAATGGGACCTTTTTTTCTATTTTCCAGTAGCCCTCATACCTATTATCACCTCAACCCATATTTTCCAAAACAGAAAATCACGTGCTCGATCAAAATGACAAGTGAAGTTGTGACAAGTCACTACATCTTCAATAAAGACCCACAAATGACACCATCAAAACATAATGATTATTTCTCCACAAGATGATCGATCGCTGTGGTCAATTCCCATTATTTTCGATTTCCTTGTGACACATTAGGCATACAAACATATTTTGCACATGGCATGACATTTTAAAATTGTACACAATGTTCAATTCGCTAATAATACACTGAAGTTGAAACATATATAAATGTCTAATCTACAGGGAACGATCGTTCAGGTTTCAGGGTGAAGATCAGATGTCCAGATTTTCTTGAGATTTTTAGTGTTATATGCTCGTGTGCGAAATCCAAAATATTTTTGTATACAAGCTTCCCCGAGGCGTCGGCAGGGAGGCTATACAAGAGGAAAAATATGAGTCTCCAGAGATTCCTCTTTAGTTGCTGAGTCACGAGGTCGCGTTTGCCGACGTGAAGCGAGAGCACGGGTCGAATCTCAAGGGATATTTCACCCTCGACGCCTAAATACGATTCTCCGGGCTCTCCTCAGGTAAAGGGGGTTACAATGCTTGTGCGAATTTTCTAAAAACCTGGCGAATAGCAGCAGGCGCTTTTCCTCGGAAAATTGACTTTTGACCAAGATCCGGGTGGCCAATTTTACTTCTGCAAGAATATTTTTTGGAGGATGATTATGCAAAGAAAAAAAATCTTGAATCAAACCCGTAAGTCTAGTTTGTGTTACAATTTAAGTCATGTTTTGGGCTTGAATTTAGTTTTAAGCCCAAAAACTAATTTAAATTGTGATAGTATTAGTATAGACTTTCGGGCTTGATTCAAGACTTTTTTTCTGTGTGTTATTTTTCACTTCCACTTCCACTTTTATTTTGACTGACATTTAAGTTTGCCACTTTTTTTAAATATACACTTGAATGTCAATTTTAACGTAAAAATATCAAGAATCAAAATATACATAAAAAAAGTATACAAAATATTTCTACAATTCTCAAAACAACAGATTTTTATGTATTTACTAGACGTTGATCGGAATTTTCAAAAATTTCATAGAAATTTGAAAAATTAAAAAAAAAAGGATTGTTCAAAGATTCCCTGAAATTTCAAGACATTTTAACTAATTTTAACGAATTTGAAGGAATTTTGAAGTAATTTCAAAGTAATTCAGGAGATTTTAAGGAAATCTAAGTGATTTTGATATATTTTAAATGATTTTAAGACATTTATAAAAGATTAAAAAATTCATGAAAGTCACTAGAAATCCCTTAAAAATACGGGAAATGCCTGATGGTTTTTGATTTGGGAAACTTTGTTATAATATTTTTAATTGAATAAGTGAAAAAAAAAGTATATGAAAAAAATTGAAAATTAAAAAGTGAGAAACCAAAAAGGGCAAAGAGTGAAAATGAAAGTGAAATTCCAAATTCCAATTTCCAAATTTTTATTGGATTGAAGTTTCCGACGTCTAGTACGACGAAGTTTATTTATTTTTTAATTTTTTATATTTATTAGATTAAGAAAATTAAAAAGAGTTCCAAAAAATATTTTTTGATTTTATTTATTTACAAGCTTAAATTTACCCCGAGATAGAGATTTTAAGTGATTTTAGGGAATTTCAAGATATTTTAAGGAATTTCATTTCATTTTAAGAAAGTTCCTGGAATTAAATGGATTTCAAGAGATTTTAATCAACCTCAAACGATTTTTAAAAAAGTTCGAAATAGTTTAAGGATATTTAAGAGTTTTCACAAAATTTTAAGGTATTTTTAAAAGAGTTTGAAAAGTTATTGATATTTCAGAGATTTTTATGTAGATTCCACTAGATTTCAAGACAGTTTAAGGTATTTCATCAGATTTTAAGTGACTTTGAGGAATTTCAAGGGATTTCAAGAGATACCAAGTGAATTTAGGGAATTTCCATGGATTTCAAAAGAATTCAAGGGAGTTTAAAAATTTTCAAGAGATTTCAAGATTGTAAGTAATCGAAATAAGCAAAGTATTGATTTTAATTTAGACGAAATGAACTGAAATCCCTGAAAATATTTTTAAATTCCTTGAAATTCTTTAAAATCTTTAAAATCATCTGTAAATGTATTAAAATAGTTTGAAATATTTCAAAATTTCATGTAGTCCATTAAAATCTGTTGAAACATCTTGAAATCTTCTGAAATGTCTTGAAAGCTCTTAAAAGTCCTTAAAATTAGTTATATTCCAATGAAACATTGTTAAATCTCTCAAAATTTTATAAAATCCCATTAAACTTCTTCAAAATTCTACAAAAGCTGAAAAAATTGTCTTAAAATTTCTTGAAATCCCTTAAATTCCTGAAAATCACATAAAATTCCATAAGATCCGCAATATTTCTAAAAATCCCAATTTTAAGAAAACCCTTGAAATCCTGAAAAACCCCCTAAAATCATTTAAAAACTTTTGCAATCATTTAAAGTCTCTTTAAAATCCCGGAAAACCCTGAGTAAATTTCTACCAGTAAATAAATAAAATTGCTAAGTTTTGGAAAGTTTGGAAACATTTTTAAAAATATTTTTATGTCCAACGAATGTAAAAATAAAAAATTGTCAGACTGAAACTTCAACCCAATCAAATTTATAAAATTTTCTGATATTTTTCCAAAATGTAAGTATAATTAAAAAATTGCAGAATTGCCGAATTGAGTTTCAGCTTTAAACTTCTCCAAGTCATTACAGTTCAAGATTCCAAGCTTAAACTTTAATCATTGCCTTATTCTTTCCCAATTCCATCTACACCACTGGACTCCTGACCCACAACAACAGCACCTCATATCTCATATCTGATAGCAAAAGAAATTCTCAGAAGCATTTCTCCACTCTCTCCTTATAGGCGTGGAAAGAACTGTTTCGATAAAAAACACGAGCGAGTTCTTGAAAATGAAAATGAAGAACCTTCATGCAACCTTCCTTCAACCTCCACAGTTGAAATATCACCCTTCTCGAAAGACTTCTCCAAACTTTGCCCAGCGAGGGGTTCAGATCCGGCGGAATGATAGCGACGACACTTTTCGCTTCTCTTTCCACTTTCTGAGACTTGACGCGACGCGGTGCCAAGGAAAAGAGAGCCAGAGAGAATAGAAGCAATTCAACCAAGCTAAGAGCACGTCACCTGCTTTTTGTCCTTAAGACCAAGTCTTTCGTCAAGGGGTGGGAGGAGTTTGTGTCGTATTTCTATTTTTCTTTTGTCCACTTCACGTTGCTCTCGGATAGGAAAAGACGAGCTTCGAGTGGAATCTGGATGAGTTTGGCGGGTTGGGGGATGAAGGGTGTAGTATGGCTTCGAGGGTGTGGATGCAATGGGAAGCTGGGGTGCTGTCTCCTCGTTTTGCGGGTCGAGTTGCTCGTCTCTATCATCGCAGTACTCCCAAACTTCTCTCTCGAACTTTTCTCTCCTCTCTTTCTCGCCCCCTCATTCACCCCCTTGTGCTCTCTACTCTTCCGGTGAAACACAATCAATCACTTCTCCCAACTCCCTGGCATGACACCCTCTCCCTCCCCCTCCAACTCCCACTGCCACCCTCACAGATCGGAAAGCCTGGACGCTCAGATGCTCTCTTTATATCGCGCTTTCTATACGTCGTCAGCAAACCGACCTGATCTTCACGATCTTAGTTGAATTGCAGTTTAATATCGAATTGCGGCTCCGGATTATGCATATTTCCAGTAGAAAAGATTATAGGAATGAAATTAGAATGTAAAGGAAGAAATATTCAAGTCTTATGATCCAAGTTCAAACTTTGAAGCTTGAATTCTTTCTTCAGAAAGCATCATCAATTTATATTTGTGCAGCAACCGGAAATGCGCATTTCGGAAGACTCCTCTCGTCTCTTTAGAAGAATAATTAAATACACTGTGAGCTTGATTATTCCGTGTAAGAGGAAAATGTCAAAGACACCCGACAAAGCTTCTGACATGTAACAGTTACACTTGACGTTCCATTAAATTTTTCTGCGTATTAAACTCGACATCTGGTCATCTGGTAGAAACGTTTATTCCAGTTGTCCGTTAATTGATTCTTGTCCCAAGGGTCTTTTTAGAAAATCGACCTGCACTCTTGCTCTTATATATATATAAGTCGATTTTCCTCCTCGAAGTTAAAGTAATTTATAACGATTATACACGGCTGCCTCCCCGTATGAAATAACAGCAGCTTCGACTATTGTGCTGCAAAAGGGACCCTGATCTTTCTGCACCCTGACTCTTAGCATCGTGTATTTGCTAGTATGATCTCTTGATTCGCGAGACTTATTTCGTCCCGTTGATGCATTTGTTTATTATTCTGCGGAATCATTTCTAGGTTCTTGCGAGACGACTTCTTGTGAACTTGTTGACTTGTCATTGATTCCTTCTTGATAGAATATCAGGAATAATTAGAGTTTTTGCTTCTTGTGTCGTAATGTTTTTCAATTTTTTTGGAATCTGCATATTTTGAAATTATTTGCACTGTGGAGTTATATTATGAAATGAGGTACGTTTTTAAATCAGTGACCAGTGAGATGAGAAGAAAATTAGAAAATTTCCCTGATTCATTATAGAAATGAATCCCAACACACATTAGTAAAAATAGTCATTCCAATTCAGAGAGTATATTACAGTATCATTGAAATTAATTATTGCACGATTTCTCTATAAGGAGTTCAATATACTCGAACTAGATTCATTAAAATTGTGCATCATCATCTGTAAAAAAAATGTAAATACTTAAAAAGACGACTCTTCAAAATGAGAATGTCCTACTGATGAGACACATAATGTTTGGTTTCTGATTCGATTAAGTTAAGCAGCACTTGGAATTCTTATATGGACCATATCTTCTAAATTTAGCGACGTGAATGTTCAAAACTCCTTTCTTCTTATGCATTTCAGCATCTGGAATTCAAGGTCATGATGGAATCCTAAAGAAATTAAGTCTTGCACAATCAGTACTATTCTACGACCTAAACTGTAAGTCATTTCTTGAACACCATTTACTAATTCAAACTTTAAGGCTTCAGACAGAAAATACAAGCAAAACTAATCCGATTCTTCGACAATAAAGCTCCTGTGCCACCCAGCACATCCTATTTTCCGTATCAGGAGCTAAAAAACGCTACCGGGAAACGGCCAACTCTAACTTGGAAATTCGCTACATTGTGTTATTGTGCCACGGTAAAACACAGTGAGTGTGCTCTTTATACGATGACTGGGCAGTTTTAACCCACTACTCACCACAGATCGCCACAAGTAGGTATACTTGGCCGACTGCGGCAAGACACTTTGTGTGCTGCTCCACAAACTATGACAAGCGCTCATTATTTTCAATTTAAGACCCAGCAGTGACTCTCACACAATTTTCTTCTAAACCTCGAAATGTTCCAGCCTCCAAACACTCAAACCTGGTCAATACATATATATATAGCAATGATGAGATGATCATTGCTTCGCCAACATTTTATGATCCATCCATAAATCGACCGCCCCGAAGTACCCAAACCATTCAGGTGTTGGTACTTGAGGCAGGTAAATGATCATTCACTAAATCATCAAGCAAGTCAAGTTGACAAGTTTATCGCATCGCATTACATCCTTTCCTTTGTTTTTCATTCTCTGCTGACTTTCTCGAGAACCAACAAACTCCTTGCGTCGGTCCAAGCTGGATTTCGAGCATCGGGAGGCGGGTTAAGGAAACCTCACAGTAGGAGTGACTCCCCCATATCCCAGGAGCATACCCATAAGGGTACAGGATCTAGGGTTTACGTAGCAGGGGTTGGCCTCGTGCTACTCCAGAGAGGGGATACAATTCTGGGGTGGGAGACTCAATACGGCTTGTGGAGAATCGAGCTATGGCTCATGAGCCGGCTGGAGGGAGCGCGCATGAAACATAGTTGCCAGACGAGTTTGTGCCGAGCCACGGCGAGCTCACTTCTCTGGCACCTACCATTCTTCCGTGACCCATTCAAGAAAATCCGTTTCCTATCAGTGACAAGTGTAAAAAGTGTGAAAAACTGTATGCCAAGTGCTGGTCCCCAAGGTCTCGGAGCGTTGTATCCCCTTTCCAATATTTTTTCAACCCCCTTCATCAGCTGCAGTTTCCCCCGAAGGTGAGGTGACAAGTGTTGTGTTTCCAGGATAATCAGAAATTTAATTGGGGCAGGTGAAGTCGCGAAATCGAGAGTTTCGATCAGTTACAGTTGGTGCCCCTGCCGCTCTGGTCTTGCGGCGCCACTCACATGTTGCATGCGTGCCTATCCATCATGGTCGCGGACGGGGGGCGACTGTGATTGGTTCTCCGTGGTCACGTGGTATGCTAATTGGGCACGAGTGGGCGGGAACCGCCTGGCGAAAGAGACTAGATTGCAAAAGTGTGAGAGGGAGTCTGAAACTAAAAAGAACTGGAAAGAAATAAAGAATAGGGAATAGTTTGTTTGAAATAGTCGAAAATTGTTAGAAACCCTAGAAGATCTTAGATCCTAGTGCAAGACCCTTAAATTAGGGACGATGAACAAAGGTGGAGTGTTGTGGGTGATGTGCGATTTGTGATTGTGCTATTCTGAATTTGCAAACATAGTATAAGGTACTTCTAGTGCGAAGATGAGCTCCTTTCTGATGAATCCTGGTGGATACCATCAACAGCATCAACAGCCGGTCGCTCATCTCGGACCATCCTCCGTAGTCGTGGACCCGAAATTCCCACCGAGTGAAGAGTACAGCCAGAACAATTACATCCAGTCATCTGGTGCTGATTTCTTTGGGGGAGGACATCACCTGAATCATCAGTCGCATCAGCTGCAGTATGGTTATCAGCATCATCATCAGGCGGCAACAACGCCTTATGGGGCTTCCACGGCAGTGCAGTTGAATGGAGGATATGCGGGATATGGCAGTTATTATCCCCATCATCCCCATCACCAGGTGCATGCTGTTCATCATGCTAGTTTGCATCCCCATCATCATGCCGTCGGAGCTCTGGCGATGCCGCCGGAGGCTCAGCAACCACCCCTTACATGTCCTACGAGTATGCAGAGTCCTCAACCCCAACAGCAGCAACAACCCCCGGTTTCGACATCAACGGTTTTAGGCCCCACTCCATTGTCTCCGTCCATTATGTCTAATCATGTTAGACAGCCAGAGAATATTCAACATCAGCAGCATCAGCAGACGCAGCAACACGAAGGAAATGTTTGTAGTCCAGCGGGGTCCGGGTCGCTGCAGAGGGATAATTCGCCTGATTTGCCGCAGCAGCAACAACAGAGTCAACATCATATACAAGGCAGTCAGCATCAGAATCAACATCATACGGATGAAGGTTCGGATCAGGAAGACGTGGAGGATGATCAGATCATGGATGGATCGCCGGGTATGATGGAGGATGAGGATGATGATGAAGAGAATGGAGATCGGGTTATCTATCCTTGGATGAAGAAGATTCATGTCGCTGGAGTCGGTAAGTGAATGATATGTTCGTTTATTTTGCGATGCTAAATTTATCTTGGAGGTGAATTCTTTAAAAGTGGATACAAGTTGTGGACATGGTAGCTGTTCTTTTTTGAAATTGTTGTGGAGATCGGTTTGCAGATTGTAGGATGAGTTGATTGGGATAAATGGATGTTTCTTTGTAAAACTTTGGAATCCACTGAGGCGTGAAAAAATGCGCGTCTTTAATGAAGAACTTATGTTTTTAATCAAGAAATAATGTTTTTAATGAAGAACTGATGTTATTAATGAAGAACTAATTGCCTAGGGGTTTACAAAATTTAATTTGGAAATTAATTTCAAGTTTACTAACAAAGTCATGAAACAAATTACGATTCTCCGACTGAAGTAGTTCTGCCATAACGAGCGTGACAGTCCGACGGAAGAGTGTTCAGAGCATAACTGTATGTAAGCATAATTATACATGCCTCATTACCACAGATTGAGTTTTTTCTTATTTTTTGCTTTACTCGTTCTGTTTACAATTGTTATATTATGAAATCGTTTACATTATAATAATAATTCGAATTTCTGTCATAGATATAACAAGAAGTTATCCTTGAAAAAACTTTATGACTAGGTATGAAAAGTCTAAAGATAAATTGCCCCTTTTTCAAAATCGAGTAAAGTGTCCGAGAAAATAAATCGGGAAAGATTATTATCCTTTATTGATGGTGAATGACAATTAAAGATAAATGAGAGTCATAAATAGAATAAGGAAATATTGTTAGGTCAGTTTGACCCAGTGATGTGTGCAGAGATAAATAGCGAACCATTGTTAACAGGTTGGACACCTTACGCGTTAAATTTGACGGCGCATCCATCTCCATTGCATTTGAACTGCTTTCAAAATACGGGAAGACTTATGAGCTGCAATTTATCGCAGGAACCTTGTTGTCACCTGTGTGGGCCCACATTAGGCGTTAGCACTCGAGTAAATCGGTTACGTCTAATCCATCAACCTTCCCAAGTCATTATTCGTTTTTAAACACATTTTTCCCATAGATGAGGGAAGATTGGTATTATCAATAAATATTTATATTATATTATATTATATCAGCATGATAGAAGATAGTTTCCATCAATTTAGTGAATAAAGTGTCTAATCTACTATCAGAATTTAGAGATTATTCTTTATATATATACTTACTACCAGAAACTTTTGTTCCCCAATTGACCCAATATGGCCCTCACAAGGGATAGATTACACACGACTTTGTCATATTTAAGAAGAAATTTGTTACACTTAAGTAGATTTCATTAAAACTTCATTAAACTTCTTTCAAACACTTTATGAAAGAAAGTTTGATAAAGTTTCTTGAATCTCTTGTAGTAAAAAAACGTTTGTAAGTAAAATTGGTAAATAAAAGTATTTTTCTTGATTGTCGAGATGATCTTCAGAGAAGTAATTGAATATAATTAATTGTTTCTGCAGAATCTAATTTATTTTTCGTTCGTGTTACAATATCCAACCGTGAATTTCAGATTTTCCTGAAATTGAGATAAGGCCTCAACAAATCCCAATTCGCGCCACGTGTTCTCTAACAATGACCAACTCACGGGCTGGGGGTTTCGAAAACGATTTTTTGCAGTGTAACACTCCTCGGAATTGGCTCTCTCGGCTTTGCAGCTTCTCATCTAGACAGTAGAATATCCCTTTGATGATGAAAACTGCTGCTCATTCTAACTTGCAACTATTCCCTTCGATCTAGGCAACTGGCAAACTAAACTAGACAGGAGCAAGGTCTATACTGTGTACTTCTATAGGGTAAAGGCTCGGGTCAAGGCATATATTTAGTAAAAGGTATACAGTTCCTAGTTTCCACTTTGTGTAGAGTGAATGTATCCCAGCTTTCAGTAAATTGATACAATGGAAATATTCAAAAATGTAAAAGCTTCTAGTAAAGTCAAACTTTACCAACAGGCACGATTATTTTATTTTCCTTGTTACAACTTCAACTCATTCAAAATTATACTCGATTAAAGTTATATTTCTAATAATTTTAAGGAATTATATCTGTTCAAATGGGTAGATGCTAATTCTTGTCAGATGGTTGTTCCTCCACGGAATTGTTAAACTATAATATCTATTAAACATAAATATCTACTTTAAATGATTGCAGCTGATGAATGATGATAGCTGTTACCTAAAAATGATGATTTTTAGATCATTTTTTGGTCAATATGTACAGTATATAATAGTAAGCAGTGAGCATCAAATAGAGGATGGAGGACATGGTAGCTGGCTTTGATTACGGGTTGCGGTTGGTCCCTGATCTTGGTTTGAAGTCTACACGTAGTTCGGACTCTGGCATGCATGGCCGTCGGCTGTCGGAGCCGCAATCTCCCCTCCGAATTCTGGATGGCTCGGTGCCGGACACAACCAGCCAGGAGGGGCCGCGAACATCATGGTCAGCTTTGGAATGGAATGTGCCCGCACAGATTCTGTACTATATGAGCTCTAGAACTTCCTACGGAATTGTCCGTCTATGGACCACCAACAATCATTTCTTCTTATTCTTCTTATCTCTATTTTTATTTTTTCTTCCTTCGGCAACCTAAGCTAAAACAAGAACTTCACCTTCGATGATCCGAAGATAACCATATCGGTTACAAGTTAAATCATTTCTGTTCGCTCTAGGAACTCAGTCTTCTTTTTTTCATTTTTAATCTTAACCGAGAATAAGGTAGATTAATTCTTATTGAAGTTTTGTTTATTTTTCATGGGCGATGTTCTTTTGCGAAAGAAATGTTCCTTCGAGTAGACAATCTTGGAGTGTAAATAGAGAAACTGTTTTTTGCAAAGCGCATGCTTAATGTCTCAGAATTTAATATCACTTGAAATATTTGTGGTTTATGAAGATTTTATGAAATTTTTTTTCATCGCATGATTATGAAATCTTTGGGTGATTTTCGAATTTTCGCATAATTTTGAAAAATTTTGGCTTTTGCATGGAAATTTTGTGTTTAATTGTTAATTTGTAATAATTTATTGATTTACGATACTAAACAACAGTTGGGATTCACCTGTTTTTTGGTAATAGTTTATAAATTCTCCTAAATTTAATTATACCAAAGATCACATTTTTTCATTTAAGTAAATTGAAAGTTATCAAAATGAGCCCAAGATGAAATTACTTTGTCAATTTTTTAAAATTGCAAAGAACGTTAAATCTCAATGTTTTGTAAAAATATCAATAACTTTCGAATAATTAACATTTTTTTAATTTCTCGTACTTATTATAAACGTAGATTTCTATAGAATCTGATAAAGTTACATAAAAAATTTTACAATTATTTCTTTGCATTTCACAAGGGATTTTGGATTTGAAATATGTAAAAAGTTCATTTTTCCTAAAAAATGTAAAAAGTTTCATTTTCCCACCTGATCAGTAGGAAAATAATAATAAAAATCAAGTGAATATAAATTTTGATATAATTTTAGAGAAACATCATGATTTTTTATATTTTAGAAAAATAGTTCACTCAATAGAAAAAATATCCAAATATTTCCAACTTTTTCACGCCAACTTTAAGTCCCGCATAATTCAAAGTAAAAATTTCAGATTATATTGAACTCTCTAAATTCGAAACTGTCAAAACTCACTGTTTCACAGTAAAACAGTGAGTTTCATTTTTTATTAAAATTTCATTAAATTGTACTGTAAAACAGTGAGGTTTTACAGTTTCGAATTTAGAGAGAATATTTCAATTAAATATAGCTCTGATTTTTTCATTGCACAATTTCGCATAATTCAGATTTCGCAAAATCTATTCTTCCCATAATTTAAAAATTTTCAACAACAGGAAAAATGTTTTCTAAGTATAGAAAATCATGTTGTCCCTTTACTTGCGACGAGTTTTGGGAATTGGAAACGATTTCGTAGAATTTTAATAAATTCAAAATTATTTCAAATCATTTGAAAATATCTCAATGGATTTTAAAAGATTTCTTCTAGAATTCTATGATTAATTGAAATTATTTATTCTGAATACATAATAATAATAATAATTGCGTATCTATCAAAACTACAGTTAATTTTACTGTTTATAAAAATGGACATTGGTCAGTTCAGAGCTTCCGTTCTCCTTCAACCAATGAAATTAATGCAGTCGCAGTTGACGAAGCAAAACTGAAGTTATAGGAGGACGTTACTTTTCCTGCTTGAACCAGTTTTATTGACCCGTTTCTAAAGTAGAGAATGTGTTAGAAGTGCTTTCAGGAATAATTATATATATATAATATATATATATATATATATTATATAAAGTTGAGAGACAGAAAACTATTTCTCCGAAGCAATGAAAATATCGATAACTCGTGAATTAAGAAGCAATTTGTTTCTTTATTGACAGGATGAATTACATTGATGACAATTTAAAGATCTTGTATAGGGAGAGTTTACAATTAAGGTCAACTGTAATTAACACTATTTATAATAGTAATATGCTGATTGTTTTATTATTTATCATTTACAGTCTGCTTTTAGTATTATAATAATTTCGATCATTCTTATGTTAGTCATATTAAAACATTCTTAAAATCTTAAAAAAAATTATGAAAATATTGCAAGTAAAAAAACAGTTTAGTTTAGTTTATTTTATTTTAGTCTCTATAGGAAATAAAAGTGTTTTTTAGTCCCTAGGGAATTAAATTCTTCATAGCTATTATAGGCTTTAAGAATGACAGAACTCATGCTATAGTAAAAAATCTTTCGTGGAATTTAAAAGAATATCAAAAGATATTTAAGAATTTTCGAGGGAATTTTATCAAGGTTTATTTATTAAATGAATTTAAGAGATCTCATGAAATTTTGAAGGATTTCAAAAGTTTTGTTTAGCAATTTCAAGAGATTGATAGAAATTTCAACGGATTTTGTGGAATTTATATGAAACAATTTTGTATTCGTGTCAATCGACTTTTTAATTGAATTCCAAAAGACTAAAGAAACATTTAATTGAAACTTTAAAATATCTTAAAAATTATGTAAATATTCCAGATAAACCGATATGCTCTTCGTTAATTAAACATGAGTAAGTTGGATGCCCCCTATTATTAAAAAAGAAAATTCCTTTCCTTAATTAGACTTAAACTCGGTTAAAAAGGATCGGCTGTCACAGGAGTGTTTTTAATCAGCTTGTAGAAATAAAGCAGCTGAGTCTGAAATTTCGAAATAATCAGTAGCCGAAAGGCGTATCGATAAAGTGTCAAAAACGAGCTGAGCAGAAGGCTACCGAACTGGACTAATATCACGATCGTCCTATCTCTTCTCGTGTTCGAGGGTAAACTGGTAAAAGTAGTCGTGGTCGTTTTGGTCTTTTGAAAAGAAGATCCTGGTGGTCCCTGTGACACTACAGCTAGGCAGCGTGACAGCGAGTATCGAACAAGATACAAAGATATAAAGATACACAGATGAATGCAAAACATGAATCGGTCGCTCATCCATCCTCATCAATGCCGATTACCGTTAGTAAACAATAAAAGTGAAACCGATATCGTCTCAGAAAACGTTACTCACTTCAACAACAGTCAAATACTCACTCGAGAGCGATCATTTCCGGTTTTATCTCGAAAGAAGACCCAACAGAAATTTTAGATTTAGCATATCAACGAATATAGACGGATATGTTAAGTGGAAATGTTTTAGAGCTAAAAGGAAATTTGTGTTTCTATCTATCTTTCATATTCAAGTATTTTTAGTTTCCGTATACAGTTTTTTTTTTATCTGATCTAAATAATTAAACAAGTTCAAGATTTTCTTTATGTTTCAAGTTATTGAAACTCAAATAATCAAAAGTGACGTCTTTCAGTAATCAATAATCTTTTTTCAATAATCAATAGTTTGTTAATTCACCAAAGGCTGTTAATTATAACTCTGGAAAGGCTGAAGATATTTCTTTATACACTTGTGCCTCGAATCGATTTCAATTTGCATTTTGATTCAAGCAGGATAACAAAACGTGCATCGATTGTATCAATCAGCTGAGTTGAAGCGCATGAATTTTAATAAGATAACTTCTTTTGTGATGGAAACGTTGTTTTTCATATTATATCTTTCAAAAATGTATTTTTTATCCCTCTTTTTACTTGCCATTGCCAATATTATAATATTATAATATTATAAAGAAAAAACCATTTTGAATCTACACATATATGTAAAAATGTCGACATAGGCATTAAAATTATGCTCATGGTGAATAAATTCATACTAAAGAGATACAAATAAGACTCGAGGATGAAAAAAGCTTAGCATACCGACACGTTCCACTCAAGTTGATAAAGAAGTGAAAAATTCTTAGGTAATATCTTTTTTCGCAGTTCTCGGTCCAGAAAGTGAAGAATGTATTAAAAAATGTGCTTCATGTCTTAACGTGTGAGTGACTATATCATTGTCAATTAAGATATATAGATATACCGTAGACAATAACATCAAGTACATGTTTACATATAATACCATATATATGGTATTATATATTATCTTTTTAAATTTCCAATCTTCAATTACGCTAAGAAAATAAGGAATGTAAAAAAATAAACATTTTTGAGTTAATTGTTTAAGAGTTTCGTCATAGGATCGAATAAAACACAGAGGCGGCAAAATGCTTTGATCTTCAATTCATTCTGTCTACTATAAAAAAAAAAAAAAAACACGTAACCAATCTTCTTTTTTTCTCTGGAATTATTGCAATTTACAAAGTAACGCAGTCCAAGTTCTCATGACATCTCAGTCACGGCCATTCATGCCACCCATCTTGACACTTGTGCTCTTATTTCACCAACACCTAATTGACAGCCCACGCGTCATTCTGAATCAAGCTTGACAACAATTACAAAAATAATATATCTTTGAAACTTTCCAAGCTCGAAGCAATGTATTTGTGTTTATTATAAGCGTAGCAATATTTTTAGTAATATATTACACGAAAAGTGGTTGACCCCTCACTAATGAATAAAAAACAGATGAAATAAAGCTCCTCTCTATTCTTGTTTCAGCCAATGGCTCCTACCAACCCGGCATGGAACCTAAACGCCAGAGGACAGCGTACACAAGGCACCAGATCCTCGAATTAGAAAAAGAGTTTCATTACAATCGATACCTGACAAGGCGACGGCGGATTGAAATCGCCCACACCCTCGTCCTTTCCGAACGCCAGATCAAGATTTGGTTCCAGAATCGGCGGATGAAGTGGAAGAAGGACAACAAGCTCCCCAACACAAAGAACGTTCGTAGAAAAAACGCCAACGGTCAATCCCAGCCAGCTAAATCCAAGGCCTCGAATGCACGGGTCAAAACCGAAAATGGGAACAACAATTGTCAACGGAAGAACAACAACAACTCACCATCCAGTGGAATGGAAAGTAGTCTAGATGGAAGCATTGGTCTCGACATGGCTGATGTTCATGGTGTCAATTCCGGACTTCCGCATCCTCATGCCACGCACCCTGGTTTTCAAGGTCATCCTCATCCACTGGCCCACCTTCAAGCCCAGCTGAGTCATCATCATATGGGTGGAATGATGGACGGCTCTGGAGGTCCTATGGGACACATGGGTTCTGGAAGCATAAGTCCTTTGGCTCCAGCCACAAATCCTCCTGGACTTTCGGTTGCAGTTCCACCTCCAACCATAAAATCTGATTATGGACTTACGGCTCTGTAACACCAACCAATTCATAGGACACAGCATCAAGGACTCGGTGACCTTATCGACAACCTGCAGCAGGTCGTTATTTTCTGAAACTAGAGTCAGTTTGGTGATCTTTTAGGGTTTGATAAATAATTCTGGGGTCTGAGATCCTGGAAATGCGCACCGAGTGGTACAATTTTTTCGGAAATCGAAGATGTGAGTGGGTTTGAATGACTGATAAATATGATATTGTGCGCGACAGTGAACTTGTGAGTTTTAAATATGGTCAGTCTTGGGATATAGTTGAGTTGAGTTGAGTTTTTGATGTTATATGGGTTCAATACCCGGGACAAGTGGATATAAATAGTATTAGGTAATTCCAGTGCTTACGTGAGTGATTCAATTGTATATCTAGTGGCGTTATTGAGTCGTTTAGTTGAACTAAAAGGGGATTGGTGGACGGGAAATATTTCTTCATGCGAACTTTGCGCTTTGTAACTTTGTTTTGATGAATTTAAGGATTTTACAATTAAAAATTGAATATTTTCGAAATAGAAGCAGCGCAAAGTATTTTAAAAATTTAAGGTCATCTGATCTCTGCTTTACCGAAATTTTTTTCTCTGCAACGTTACTTCTTAATTTTACTGAGATATCATAAAATTAAAGAAAATATGCTAAGGTACCTTATTAAAATTTCTAAAATTTGAATTATTTAATTTAAATTGGTAAATTTTCAATTTAATATCTCAATTTTAGAAGTAACGTTGCAGAGAAATAAATGTCGGTAAGGAAGGAAGCGAAATAGTAATACGTGGCCTTAAACAGAAAAATTATAATATTTTAAATTTCTTGGATTTCGGAATTCAAGAGGAATATTCTAGTTTCGGGAATTGAACAGTTTGGATATAAATAAAAGAACTTCATTTGTCT
The DNA here is from genome assembly GCA_900474325.1 of Synergus umbraculus. Classification (NCBI taxonomy): domain Eukaryota; kingdom Metazoa; phylum Arthropoda; class Insecta; order Hymenoptera; family Cynipidae; genus Synergus; species Synergus umbraculus. Next base: position 20,868 of record UCOK01018752.1, on the reverse strand, counting down.
ATTCAGAAACAAAGAAATATTTCCCAATCCTCTTTTAAAATTGTTCACAAATTAGAATTAACCACCATTATTTGTTCATATTCGTTAATTGAGAATCCCTGAATGTTTTGCTCAAAGTAAAAGATTGTATTTAGTTGATGGATTGTTCTGGAGATTTTTGCACTGATTTATCAAATTTGAATTAGAGTTCTATGAATTTTAAAAAAATTTTCCTAGAAATTTATTTAAAGGATTAAAAATCAATATCTAATACCGATCAAAATATCCGTACTATTCAAATTTTTTTATTCTCTTCTAAAACAAATATATTTTGAATTATTTCTCTTTATATTTATTAAAATAAACTAAAATCGGTGTTGGCATGAATTTTTCTTCTTTTGGAAGAAAAAATTGCCCATAAATAAATGAAGAAGATATTTTAGATTTATTTTAACTATTAAGAATAGTTAAATTAAAACAGGAATGAATTATATAAATAATAATAAAATAACTCGTGGAATGATCCGTTTAAATCTCAAGACAAATTGTGAATTTGTGAAGGTAAATTTAGAAATAAAAAATGTGCCCTGTGACTATGATCTTTCGCATATTCTGTAGTTATATGTAAATATACATACTTAAGAGATTGTAAATATACTTGTAAAGAGATCTTTAAAAATTGAGTTAAGTGTATCACTTTCTTTTAAAATTATGTTCTGAGTGTGATTCCTGTTAAAAATATCTTTATTTCGTCTGAACGGTACGCCAACAATCATTAACTGAAAAAATAAAGAAGTATTTGTATTAATGCAAAAAAAAAACTCAAATATCGATTTCAGTTATTTGTGCCGAATATTTTCGGAATAGAGAAAAAAAACGTAATAAAATAAATTTCAAATTCAAAATAGTTAAGCAAATCTTAAAATGGTCTTCAAAAATAAAAACCTCTCTTAAATTTTCTTCTCAGAGTGGATTATTCCTGAATAATAAATACCTTGACTTTATTTTTATAAATTCTTCTCCTATGAAATATAATATCTAAAATTTATTAATTCAGTTGATATAATTTCTGATTTTTTCCTACTAACTGATTTTGTTATGATTTTGTGTCAGCTGAGAAGAAGATTCGAAAGAAGTTTTCAAATTTCATTTTCCGAAGCCATTTTTGAAGGAATCGAGTCGTTGAAAATTTGTAAATATAATCTCGGAATAGTTGTCTCTATTTTTATGGAGTGAACGTTAAAAAGAATGACCAATGCCGTTTAGAGTAGATAGGCGACAATGATTGTAGGCACAAATCATTTTATCATTAAGCGAGTAGAAATCAAACGATTTACGATGCACAGAGTCGCTGTGACGATATACCAAAACAATATTAATTATTTTAAATATATCGTAAGTCAAAATTATAAATATGCATATATTCATTCGCATAAAGTATGTACCTACACATAGATCAATATTCTAAATCGATCTACTGCGGTTTTAGCGATATACCGGATTTTAAAAAATATAGGCGTACGATTTACAAGATGTCGTATAGGTGTGAACACTGTACTCCCTGTATATGTATATACCCTGTATCATAATGATATAATTGGGCATGCAATAATGCTTATGTTTATATTGATAATGAAATCGATCAAATACAATCGTAACGTAAATAAATAAATGTTTCGTAATTTACAGTATTTCTTCTTTCCAAAATTGCGACCTTTCTAAGTTTTATTGTATTTTCTGTTTAAGTTTAATTGTTCCAGAAGGTTTTATATGGTAAACTTTTTTTTTAATAGCAAAGATAATTAATATGGAAGGATAGTTAAAATATTGTGTTAAAAATTTTTGGTGCAGTTAAATATTTATTTATTTCCAATGAAAATGTTTTAAATTCTGCAGATTTCGTGTAAAACTGATCGATGATTATAGAAGGAATAATTTTTGATCAAAAACACAAACTATATTATGTAGAGTGTTTAGAAAAGTCAATCAAAATATGTCATATTTTACGTTTTATATTTTATGAGGGATTTTTAACGATATGAAAATATTTCTGATCATTTCACGTGATTTCAAGAGATTTTAAGTGGTTTTAAGGAATTTGGAGAGATTTCAGAAGCTTTCAATAAATTAAAAAATATTTCCTGATTTCAGGGGATTTCAAAATATCTTCAGGGATTTCAAAAGATTTCAAGGAATTTTTAAATAAACCAGTCGTTTGGAATCCTTGGAAATTTTCGTAATCCCATAAAAACTTTTGAATTACATAGAAATATTTTTTGATTCCTTAGAAAATCTTGAAATTTTTGAAAATGCTTAAAATCCCCTGAAATGTACTAATTGTTTAAATTGAACCCATAAAAGTTGTAAATTTCTCTTAAAATCTTGTAAAACTTTATACAATCAAAAAATTCATAAGAATTCTCTCTAATCGCTTGAAATCGTTAAAAATCTGTGGGATATTAAAATTTTTTTGTTCTTTTCTGAAGTTAAATATATTCAAATAGTATATTGAAGCATCTGAAGATTTATCTGTCTGTCATTTTTATCGGTACCCCAATAATACGAGAATCGGAGTTGTATACTATGACGTAAGATCAATATTCGAACGAATAAAGAAGCTGTGTATCGGAAACCGCTTTAGACTTTCAATATATAAGTAGAAGTGAGAAAATCCTAAGAGAGAGAGAGAGAGAGACACAGAAAAAGAGGGAAAAAAAGATTCATGGTGGTAGTCACTTGTCAATTACATCAGTTTAATTTTCCTTTGACAGGAGTCAGTGAGTTCAGGAGAATTTCTGGAACAATGGGAATTGATGACTCAATAAACTTTATTATATATCATGATAAATAAATTCAATAGTTTAAGAATTTTTAAGAAATTTCAAGATATTTTAAGTGATTCAAAAAATTTTAATTTTAATTTAACAATTTTTATTATTGAATGACGACTTGAGCGAATTAAAGAAAAATTTTGAGATTTTAAAGGATTTCAAATTGGGTTGAAGTTTCAGACGTCTAGTCTGACGATTTTTTTTATATTTATTGGAATGATAATAATAAAAAAAGTTTTTTTGTATTTAGCAATTTTAGAGAATTTAGAGGAATTTTAAAGGGACTTTAAAGAATTGCAAAAGATTTTAAATAATCTTAAAGGAATTCCAAGAGGTTTTATAAGATTTCAAAAATTATAAAAGGATTTCAAGAGATTTATAGTAATTTTAAGGAATTTCCAGGGATGATAAGAGATTTTCATTGATTTTAGGAATTTAAAGGCATTTTTAAAAGAGCTGGAAAAGATATCAATGGATTTTTTCAGAGATTTCACAAGATTTCAAGTCATTTGAATTGATTTTAAGGAATTTCACGAAATTTTAAGAGATTTGAATATATTTCAAGAGATTTGTATATATTTCAAGAAATTTGAAGATATTTTAAGACATTTGCAGAAGATGTATAAATTTTTTAAAGAATTTCAAGTAATTTTAGGGGATTTAATTTTATTTACTCCATATTAGAATAAATCCCTTAAAATTTCTTAAAATCACTTAAATTGTTTCGATATCTTTGGAAAACATTCAAATTCTCTTAATTTCTTTTAAAATCCATTGAAATTCATTAAAATCCCTTATCTCACTAAAATCTTGTGAAATCTATAGAAATTTCTGAAAATTTGCGGAACGGCCTTTTGATAAATATTAAAATCCCTTATAAAAATTTAAATCTTGTGAAAACTCTTGAAAATCCTTAAACTGTTTTGACTTCTTTTAAAAATCTTTTGAAGTTCTTAAGATATCTTTAAAGTCTCTGAAATCACTTAAAATCTCTAGAAAATCCCTTGAAATTTCTTAAAATTTTTTCCACCCAATTGATTTCAAGAGATTTCGAGTAATTTTAAGGAATTTCAAAAGATTTTAATGAAATTTAAGGGAAATTTAAAGAATAGAAATAAAAATTATATTAAATATATTAATACTATATTAATTATTATATAATAATTATATTATAATAATAAGAATTAATATGAATTATAAGAATTCAAAAGATTTGAAGGATTTACCAAGAGATTTCAAGTGATTTTAAAGAATTTCGAGGTATTTCTATTGTATTAGGGCAGCAAATTTGAGAGGCGGCATGGCTGCTGAAATTTTTTTATTTCAATTTTTATCTTGAATAATATAAAAATATATTGTTATTCTATATATCAAATCACCTTTCTTACCAAAACTAGATTACAATAAAATTATCAACAAGTTTACCGACGAAAAAGTATGAAAACTGTTTTATGCATGTAAAAGTGAACAACTTGTTTTATATTCTTTGCAATCGTACCAAAAATTCTTAAAATTAAAATTCTTTAAATGGCGGCATTAGGGTAAATCCGGCACAGAAGAGGTAAAGGATTACTAAGAAATTTCAAGTGATATTAACGAATTGATACTCTTTTCAGTTTCATAAATCCGGTTCAGAAGAGGTAAAGGATTATTAAGAAATTTCAAGTGATATTAACGAATTTATACTCTTTTTAGTTGAACAAAACTCATAAAAGTCTGAAATACATGAAGTCTGTTTTCTCCAAGCAGCTTTTCAACAAAAAATAATTTCTTTTCGAAAAAGCAACTTTCACGCATGAATGGCGACCTAAATCTCTGTATATAGTGAAGGAGTCACATGACGGGTCCAGCATTCACTTCTTTACGGGCACTGGGCATATATTACCAGCGAATGTGCGAGTCGCAGCGCTTGCGCATTAGTGTGAGTGAGTATACTGCTCAGATGGTCCTATACTGAATACTGCTACAGAAATCGTTGCAGCAGTGTGGACTGTGGAGGAGCAATGAGGGGAACTCGTGTAGTGACTCTGAAAGAGGGTGGCTCCCGGGAAACGAAAGGGAGCCGCCCGTCCAGGATTGCCACCGCCCATACGGTAGGCAACTCTCGGATATCAGAAAATAATCTACAATCAACCTGGACCTGGATTCTGGTCAGACTTTTCTAACTCTATCTGAAAGCATCTGAAAATCCGTCTAAAAATGTATAAAAATCTCTAAAAATGAATTTTAATGAAATTAAGATCTCAAGATTTGAAACGTGGAAAACTGTTCAAAGCCCTGTTTTATTAATAACAACATATCTCAGTTTTATTAAATTATTTTAAGGTGGGAATACCAATGATAAAATTAGTATTAATATGAGATAATATTATTATATTTTTAAAATGCATTGAATGTTTGAAAATTACTTCTTTACATTTGTTATATGTTTTGACAATTAGCAGAAAGTGGTTGTATGAGAATTCGAACTATCTTTCATTTTATCATGAGAATAGTATTTACAACTGAATTTTAATCTGTGAAAGATCAGAGAGTCGAGTGTGAACGATGAAATATATTTTTAAGTGTGTAATCGCGTTTGGCGAGAGCCACATTGTGTGTAGCTGATGTGTCGATTGTATCACGACACACCTGGGTGTGTGGCCAGAGGGGATGAGAAACCCTTTGAGAAAGATGGAAGAGGTGTGTACAGCTATAATACTGGAGTCATTGGACTTTACTATATAACCAAAGACCAGCGACCACCCATTCTATAATGCGCGTGGTACCTTTTCGCATGTAGATCCTCTGATTACAAACTGGATGCGAATTAAATGACCTCGGTGTGGATCATTTCTCTTCCAGGTCGATTAATTTCTATTTCTGGCGATAAAGGTGATTATAGGAGTTTCATTCATTCAGAATTAATAACATTCTTTTACAGAGGAAAGAAGAAGCAGTTATTGAAAAATCCAGCGATAATTTACATATACATATATATACATAATAATTATGGCTTATTGAAAACAGAAACTTGGATACTATGCCTTTGTCAAAATATGTATTTTGATTTTGAAAAAAGATTTTGAAGAAAAACTATACAAAAGATTTCAAGAATTATTGGGTTGAAGTTTAAGACGTCTAGTCTCAGGAATTTTTTTAATTTAATTTTCTTTTTATATGTACTGGATTATGTCCAAAAAAGTTCCTAAGATTATTTTATTTTTATTTACTAACAGAAATTTAACTGGCGTTTCTCGGGATTTTAAAGTTTTTCAAAGATTTTAAGGGATTTCGTATAGAAACTTTAAAGGATTTCAGGGAAAATCATGGGATTTTAAAAAGAGTTCTGAGAAATTTTAGGAACTAGAATAAAAAGACTTTAAGAGATTTAAAAAATTTTTGTAGGATTTTGAGAGATTTTATTTCATTTTAGTGACTTTTTTGGATTTTTAAAATGGTTCAAAAAAAATTTTCAGACATTTCTATCAATTTCAGTAGATTTCAAGACACACTTTTAAGAATTTCACTTTCATAAGATTCTAAATGATTTTTAAGGGATTTCAAGAAATTTCAAGTTTTTATAATGAATTTGAATGAATTTCAAAGGATTTCAAAAGATATTCAACATATTTCAAGCAATTTAAAATGTTTTTTAGAGAGTTAAAGGAATTTGAAGTGATTTAAAGATCTTTCTAAGTAATTTTAATGAATTCCAAGGGATTTCGAAATATTTTAAACAATTTCAAGATAATTTAAATGATTCTAAGAATTTAGTAAGGATTCTAGAGAATTTATAAATTTTTTTAAGGATTTAAGAAGAATTTAAAAGATTTCAAGGAATTTAACCAAAGTTTCTCGTTATATAAAATGTTTTTAAAAAGATTATCAATATGAGATTAAAAATTTAAAAGAAAATGTAATACAAAAAGTTCGAAAACTTCAGTAATTAAAAAATTTTATTAAATTTCAGAATATTTTTTTAGAAATCCTAAAAATCTCTTGAAATCCTTTAAAATTTTGTTTAATGCCTTATAATTGCAGGACATTTTTTAGCAATCATTAAATCTCTTCAAAATTGTTAAAATTTTACGAAAATTTCTGAAAAAACCTTTTGATAACAATTTTCAACTATTTCTAGAATACTTTAGTGTTTTTTATGCCTTGAAATTCCTTAAAATCGCTATAAACCTATTACAATCCTTTTATAATTTTTATTTATAAAATATCTGAAAAAACTTTTTGATAACTATTTTCCACTCTTTTCGGGATCCTTTAGTCTTTTTAATCCTTGAAATTCCTTAAAATCATATAAATATCTTAAAATCCTTTTATAATATCTGAAATCTTATGAAATCTCTTGAAATCCCTTAAAATTCTATGAAATCTCTTAAAATCTCGGGCAATGCCGGATAAATTTCTGCTATTAAATAACTACAAATTTAAGGTTTTGGAAATTTTGGAAAATTTTTGTTGTTGATATTTTTATTCTAATAAATCGAAAAAAAATAACCAGACTAAAAGACGTCTGAAAGTTCAACCAAATTCAAGAATTTTTAAGTATTCTCTCAAAGTTCATAAATATTCATTTAAATCCTTTAAAATTCAAAGATATAAACTTTAAATTCCTGTCAAAATCTGTTAAAATTTCGCTCTTTAAATATGAATCAGCGAAAATCCTTCCAAATCCGTGAAATTTTCTCATGAATCAGTAAATATCACGCCCTCTATGAGAGAAGTTTCGCTGATTCATCAGCGAATTTCACTTATTTGGTATAGGGTTTTCGCTGGTTCAGATTTAGAGAGCGAGTTTTGAAATAATTCTACAAAACCAAACTTTTTATTAAAAATTTGAATACATTATATTAGTATTACGTCCAATATAATCACTAATCCTTTTTTGAGACTCAATACTGTGATTCAACCCTCTGCACGTGTCCATGGATATATTCTCTCACATTGGGAAATAGCAAGCTTATGTAAACATCTGGATTAAAGTGATTCGGTGTATTTTCACTATAAATATAAATCCCAATCAGTTTGTTCATATTAACTAAAGGAGAACCATAATCACCAGTACCACAGAATTTTAGTCCAGATCGATCAAGAGTGCAAATATGTTGATCTTCCCTAACTTGAAAGCGACCTTGATACAGGGGTGCACACTCTCTAGCTTTCATAATCGGTACATCGATTGCTCTTAAACTCGGATAAAACCGAACTCTGAAATCGGAAGAAGACAAGTTTTTCGATTAGTTCTTAGTTATTACTTATTAGTTATTCATGTCGACCAAAATATGATCTTTTACGTATTTAATGCATAAATTGGTAACTTACGGAGGTCCAATGTTACATCCCCAACCGTAGACAGTACCATGAGCTCCTTCCGGTAAAGGATGTTCCTCAATTTCTATGGGTTGACAAAATTGATTAAATACGAAGCCTGGATATACTGAAAGCAAGGCAATTCCGTGGTATATCATTCTCGCTGTTACATTGTGAAAATGACCTTCATTTATGGCTTCACTACCAGAATAAACCTTGTAGGCTACAGTATTATCTTGTATAACACAATTGGCAGCAGTTATAACAACATGTTCCGACAGTATAGAACCTGAGCAATGATTCCTACCATTTTTTTTAATATGTACAATGGAAGGAATTTCCGCAATCCATACTTCCGGGTGATGAACAGGATTGCGATAAATTACACGTTTTTTACGGAGGTGAATATCCGATGATTCCCCTGCAAGAATTTGATAAATTAATCTCTCTGGTGAGAAATCTTCAAGCATATGTTGACGTGGATTTCCATATGGAAGATTTTTACAGAATCTTTTACAGTTTACTCTTAGAAATATAATATGATACTTTTTTAAAGAAATTACGGAAAAACTTCCAAGATGTATTTACAGAGAGGAAATAATTTTACTTACCCTCTTCTGAGAAAGTCGCATTAATACTTTGAGATAAAATACCACAAAGAATTGCAAGATTCAAAAACAATTTTCTTCTCATTTTGTGTAATTGAGAATTCCGATGATGAAAGTCTGTTTTTTTTTTAACTGCGACACCTAAGAAGTAGGTATGGTAGATTGTTGTATATTCGTGTTTTACAGTTCCAATTTATTTGAAAAATCTAATGATACTCATTCTTCTGAAGTTGTAATTCAAATAAATGATAAATCGCGTAGAAAAAAAGTTGATAACAAATAAATTGAAGGTCACAAGTTGTGATTTTTAATTGTCTTCTTTGTAAATTCTTTATCTTTGTTACCAGTTTTATGTGTACGAGAATCTTATCAGATCATAAAAAGAGGTTTCTACACAAATTGCGAAAAGAAGTTCCGCTTATGTCGAAAAAATATCAAAACAGTTTAAGGATTTGATAAGATTTTAAAGTTTCTCTTTAAAGGATTTGAAAATAATTCAAAAGATTTACAATGACATTTAGCAAAAGTTGTACCGAGTTGAAAGTGTTAAATATAAAAATATTCAGATTGATTATGTCCGAATTTGTTTAAAAATCCCTTAAAATTCCTGAAAATCTCTTATAAAAAAATCTATTCATAAAAGTATTTTGAAATTCCTTAAAATTCTTCAAAAATGTATATGTATATATATATATATATATCTAATCTTATTATATTCTTAGCAGCGCGCGCATGTATAATGATCATCACTAATCAAAATCGGCTCCATAATCATGTTGGAGAAATATTACCTCTGATGAATAAAGGAATAAAAATTAAACGCTCTGTCTATCGATTTCAAGGTTCAGCAATTTGAAATTTCGTCAATACCTCGAATCTAAGAGCGAAGCGAATCATAAATTGAAATCGGCCGTTCTGAAAATAACGCAAGGCAGGTCTGGTGCGAACGATCCCCATTAGATGTAATTGGAGGGGATTAACGAGTCACGACTCCATTTATCAGAGCCCGTAATTACAAAGCATCTCTCCCCCAAACCACCCCCTCGTCCTCTTTACCTTCAGCAACCGTTTCGCCCGACATCCGTTCCACCAACTGACTGACATCCCCCAAAGACAACTTCGCATCTCAAACACACTTTGGCTCCCAACTAAAAATAACACGATGCTTCTTGTCATCGAGGGGGGAATTAAAGGTATGTAAGAATCCCTGTTCAATTGACGACAATCCGGGTTTTTTATTAGATATGTAAACTACCGGTTAGAATTGTTGGTTCACCTATTTTTCGATGGTTACATTCCTTCTTTCAAGTAAGTTATAAAAGCTATAGAAATTCTGCTTAGAATGAGCCGAGGACGAAGTCATACTAAATATTTTTTAAGAAGATATTGCGAAAAAATATCAAATCTTAATGTTTTATAATTTTTTAAAAGTTTCAATATTACAGGAGTTTTAAGATTTTAGAGTATTATACATTTTTTTAAGTACTTGAAGATATTTTAAATGACATTAAAGAATTTTAAAAGAATTTCCAAAGAATGTAAGAATTTTGCAGAGCTTTCACAAGATTTAAAAAATTATAAAATATCATGAAGGAGTTTAAGAGATTTTAGTGAATTTTAAGAGATTTCAAGTGATTTTAACATTTAAAAGGGTTTCAATACATTTCAACTGATTGCAGAGAATTTGAAAAGGATTTTAGGCTATTTTCAAAGATATCAAAGATAACAAGATTTTCTAAAGGATTTTAGAAGAATTTAAAACGATATAAATAGATTTCAAGTTATTTTAAAGGATTTTTCAAGAATTCAGGGGAGTTTCAAGAATTCTAAATTATTTTACACATTTTGTTAATTTTTTCAAAGGATTTAAAATTATATTTAAAATTTTTTAAGGATTGTAAAAGAACTTCCAAGAATTTAAGGATTTTCAAGGATTTTAGAGAATAAAAAGATATTTCAAGAGATTTTAAGTAACCTAAAAGGGTTTCAAGAAATTTCAAATGATTCTAGGAAATTTAAAAGGGTTTTAGGATATTTTCCAAAATTTCAAAAGAATTTAAAGCGATATGAATAGATTTCAAGTTATTTTAAAGAATGTTTAAAGAATTCAAGGGATTTTCAAGAATTTTACATTATTTTACATATTTTGTTTATTTTCTCAAAGGATTTTAAATGATATTTAAAATATAAAATATATGCTACTTAACACACATATATGCATTAATTTTATTTCAAAACATTTTTTATAATAATAAATTCTCGAGGAACGATATAGGTTTTCATTCCATTTTTTATTCTGAATATATAATTCTAGATTTAGAAATATGTCTTCTTTCAAGAAGACAAATAAAATAAAATAAATAAAAAAATAAAAATGAAATAATAAAAATCGTTGAAATACTTTAAAAAATTCTCCAAAATTCCTGAAAATCACATGTAATCGTTTAAAAAATCTTAAAATTTCTCTCAAATTCCCTAAAATTTTCTGAGATTTTGGAAATGTTAAGGAATTTTACTGTCTGTCAAAGAATTTTATAGAATCTTTTAGTTTGGAGGTAATATTTATATACGATATTTTCATCATTATTCTTTTAAAGGATATCAAGATCCAATAAAATTATTTGAAAATTTAAAAAGAGAAAATTTAAGAAGCGGTGAAAGACTTCAGGAAACTTTCTGTAGTTCTTATATTCATTTGCCATAATTCCGAATATTACGTCCGATGGGGCGTAGAATTGTTTGAGGCTTCTGTTCGATCAGCGAAGTTAAGCAAAGCTTGGCGCAGTTATATTCGGATGGGGGGGGCCGTTGTACTTCATAGATAATTCTTTAAACTTTGAGTACTTTTAACTATCGTTTGAGGTAATTTAAAATTTTTTTTCCTACATTCAACATACATATAGAAACTTATTTTTTAGGGTGATGAATAACTTTGCGCGTGCGTGCAGTTTGCACGAAATATTGAAACAAATAAGTCCATCAATTTAATTGAATTACTAATATGTTTGAAATGGAAGGTAAAATAGGAAGAATTTAAGGATTTTCAAAAATTTTCACAAGATTTTAAAGGATTTTAGGGAATTTAAATGTATTTCAAGAGATTTTAAGGAACTTAAAAGGGTTTCAAGAAATTTTAAGTGATTCTATGGATTTTAAAAAGGATTTTAAAATATTTTCCAAGATTTCAAAGATATCAAGATTTCATAAAGGATTTCAGAAGAATTTAAAGCGACATGAATAGATTTCAAGTTATTTTAAAGAATTTTAAAAGAATTCAAGGGATTTTCAAGAATTTTCACAGGATTTTAAAGGATTTTAGGGAATTTAAAAATATTGCAAGAGATTTTCCAAAATTTTAAAGAGATCAAGATTTTCCAAAGGATTTTAAGAGATTTCAACTGATTTTTAAAATTTTTTAAGAAATTCCAAAAAAAATCATAATACTTTCGGGACTTTCAATTATTGAAAAATATTTGTAAATATTGTAAGGGATTTTTAATAAAGTTAACCAACATCAAAGGATTTTACAAGAACATGCAAAAATTAACGAATATCTAAGAAATTTCAATGTTATTAAAACATACCAAAGGATTTCTAAAGATTTAAAGTAATTTTAAGGATTTTCAAAGCATTCAAAAAAAATATCAAAATTTCGAAGTAATTTGGCAATAAAAAATGTATTATTTAAAATTTGTTAAATCTTTTGAAATTTACTCAAATTAATAAAAACTCTTGTAATTTTTTTATGTCCTTTTAAATCTCTAGCTATTAACAATTACACTAAGAAAAATATACTCGGAAATCAATAAATCTCTTCCAAAAGCAGATATTTTATTGATTCAAAAGTATATATTTATTGATTTCCGAGTATTTTCTTCTCACTTTATGAAAATAATATAATCATAAATAATCAAGTGTGAAAAATGTTGGGGTTTACCTATTTTTACCCGAAGTTTGGTTTCAACGTGGAAAACTCTTCAATGACCTGTTTCAGTATCAATATAAATTGATATTAATGAGATATTACTGCTTAATCATTGCCCTATAAATGCCCAATAATATGAAAATATTTTTATCCAAAATAGAAATGCCCCCAGGACCTCGTCAGAATCCTATTTTAATAAGTGCTAATTGCAATAATTTCAGCACAGGGTGTAGAATAAATAATAATAGAAAAGTTAAACTGATATAATTTTTTACGATTGAAAGTTGGGAGTGTGTATTAGGTAAAAGTAATTCTGAATAGTGAGGATTAGGTTTGAAGGGGCAGTTGATATGAAACGTGTGAAGAGGGCTATTGTGTTAATCTGAAACTCTGAAAGTTGAAGTGCCTTGTATCAGAAACCCTCTCCCGTAGGTATTACAGGTCCGGTCAGCCTGTGGCTTAGAGGATTAATTAAGGCGAGGGTGTTAATGCTCGATTTCGTCAGCCTTGAGAAGGATCTCGGAGTTAGACAAAGGAAGGGTCCTCTGATGTTTACACATTATCCAGGAATCCATGACTAGAGTTGATACATATAAATTGCTTTCAGGTGATGAAGATCATGTTCTCAATTTATGTACTCATGTTCTCGATTGTATAAGTAATAAGTAGCTTAAAAGCTTTCTAATTGTCTGAACAATGTTTATAAGAATTATCATAACAACTATTTAAATGAATTGTTTATATGAATTATCATCAGAATTATTGTAGGTAGAATTACTTTTCCTATGAATTGGTAAAAACAGGAGAATGTATGCATTTTTAATTTCCTTGATCTTTGAAGATTCGAAGGCTGAACAATTTCGAAATGCTAGACGTCAATCATGGATGTTGAAAATGAAGCTGCAGCTGCTTCCAACTGAGATCCATTCACTCGAACAAAAAAAAAAAACAAATCAGTATGTATCAGGCAAGATGGCATTGAGAGGTTGCATAAGCTTACGGATTGTTTCATGAAACAGTCAATGCCACTATAACCCATAGTCTCATTGCTATTCCAGAAGGGATATTGGAGGACAGCAGTAGTCGCAGCAGGGATCTACTAAATTGAAAACAAAATCCATCACGTTTTCAGAGGGCAAAAAGAATTTTAATGAATTATAAGGAGGCAAGATTGGCAGGCAATCCCGCCGGAATTAAGGAGGTGGTCGAGGCTGCCGTCGGCGTTCCGATCAGTGCTGAATTTTCTTGCAGCGTCCAGCGGATGGACCGAATCGAGATGGAGTTTTGGGGGAGGAAAGAGTTCGGAACTGGAGAGTGTACGATGAGGATAAGGTCGGCTGGGGTTGAGGAGAGGAAAGGTAGTGCTGGTACTGGAAGACTTGATGAGAAGAGGTGCGGGGAGGGTTTCCGAAACAGCTCGCCGCTATCTCGACTGATCCGATCAAGATTAATGAACGTGCGGCTTGCGAGCCAAACCTTTGCACCGCCCAGCCGCTCTACACAGGGGCAGCAACCGAAGCGACAGGTACTGTCGCTGCTCTTCGTAATAATGCAGTTCTGGCATCGTCTCGTTCCTGGTAGCTAATTCCAACAGCGCATGCAACACCCGGAGGTAACTGTCACCCTGCACACTCGAGTGAGATGATAAAAATATATGTGTGGGCACTCCTTTTACTTATATGTCAAGCTCAAGTTGGGTACAATTTCCAGACATGGTGTACATTATCATATGTTCATGATATAGACAGATATAGATGTTATAGGTGCAATGCAAGAGAAACTATGGGAATTGAACTGGAACTATGAAGAATTTCAGAGATTTTATAGAGTTATTGATGGAATTTTAATGATATTTAAGAAATTCGCAAGAGAGAATGAAAATGAATGGATCGCAGCTCGGATAGCAGAACAGATCCTAACAATCATAATTACTTTTATTTTCATTCAACATCACGAAAAACCTGCTTGTAAAAGTGAAACTTTTTAATCAAATATCTTTAGAATCAGTGAACAGGCATTGTGCCTTAATTAGACTGCTGGTATTGCCGGACGGTTCCTGTGATCGGAAGAAATATCCCGATGCGGGAACCGAGAGAAAATCAGTGCCGAATGACTTGCCATTTCGTAAACGGTGCTGAGTGACTGAGTGTGAATTCAATTAAGGGCTCGCTTTAAACATCTATCAAGCCTTGTTTAAGGCTCATTCATTATTTGGATAACGAGATGAAAAATGTTAATTCAAAGCCGATACAAAAGCGAAAGTCTTTCAGAAGCTCTCTGCCTGATTCCGAGCCTGATTCCAAGACTGATTCAAACATCATAAAACAGATTATCACGCATATTATCTTAATCATGATTTTCACGTTGAATCTTCAAAATTGAAATGTTTGTTTTCTCTCTATTTGACCAAGAAAATTCTATTCAATTGAGAAAATTCGACAGATTTCTACGAGTGACGTAATCTTGTAATAAATGATACTTTTTTTTCGAAATTGCCCCAAATCTCATCTTACATGATGCACACATATATCAATCTGAAAGCTGAAACTCGACTCTCCATAGTCGATATGCGGCAGCCATAAAGGCTCGAGGAAACATGAGAACAGGGCGTTGGGATTGAATTCAGGCCTGCCTCTCCCTAACTTTGAAAGACCCTTCACCAATATGAGTTCAGGGCACAGGGAACAGGGATGTGAGGGAAATAGTTTGGGGCGTTTCTAGTCCTCTGCTCCTTTAATTGTATCCTAGAGTTCTCCATTCTTTACGCTTAGATGAAATAATTCCGTGAAAATTCCAGTTTTTTTCATAACAGCGCCCTCGAATTTAATGATGTTTCGATTGCTGGAACTTGGCATCTTACCGTGAAAGGGTCCAAATTATACTTCAAATATTTACACTTATATTCCATGTTTCGTTTATTAAATACAAAATGCATTACGTATTTATTTATTATTTATTTGCGGGGAATTTAGACAACGATTAGAGCCTCATTCTCTCTAATTTAGTTATTATTCTAATTTTAATAAGTAAGATTATTTCATTTTCAGCACGCTGTGAATTTCCGACTGAAGAGGAATCAGTTTTTGAGCTCACCTTGTATTTTCCCACGAGGCTAAGACGCTATATACGGTATTCTGTAAAGGTCTTATCGCACCTACGCCTATATTCGCTGATGCTCAGCACACGGAACCAGGCCGTTACATTATTCATGTTTAATATCACCAAGTATTTCATCCCCAGTCTGAAAGCCGCCATGATACCACCGGTGGCGCCGGTAATATTAGTGTTGAGAGAGATGAACTGACATTTTGACGAACGGATGGTTTTGATAAAACATTCCGTGTTTTATATCAGATCTTATACAAAATCTTATACACAAAATGTCAGAAATTTCAAACCAGCTTCACTTGTTTTATTATCATACAGAAAATGTATTATAATTAATTATGGAAGTTTATTCTTATTTTTATTTTTATTCTTATTCTTATTCTTATACTTTATTCTTCTTATCTTATTAGATTTCTCAAGTTGGGCTCGTTTCTTAATTAAATTCGGAAAGAATTTTATTTACAAAATAAAAAAAGAGAGAGCTGAGAGAGAAAGAAAGTGCTTCGTGGGTGAGTGGCGACTGAAGCTTTTAATCCAAGCGTGCAAGAAGACGCGGAAGTTGTCAGCGTCTTAGCGTCGCCAGGGACATCTCAGCATCCCCATTTCCTATCAAGCTTGCTCTCATTCCTTCTATCATCCCATCCTTCGATCCACCCTCTTTGGAATCGTGTTTGTTCGAAGAGGGTAGAAGAGACTGTTAAGGAAAGTTGATGACCTTGATTTAATAAGAAAAAATTGGGAATATTTACTGTACATGTTTAGAACCTGATAAAACTGCCAGTGATCTCTGTAATCAAATTTTTTTACAGTACCTTTTGTAAGATCTTTTTATACAAAACCACAATTTTCAAATTTCTCCTTCCAACCTTTTTCCAAAATTCACTTATTCGATACAAAAATTATATCAAAATCTTTTTTAAAATTACTGAAGAGGAATGATTTAAGTGACAAAATTCAGTCTTTGTTTTTTTTTTTATTTCTTTATAAATATATTTTTTTTCTGATGTTATTGACTTTTTTTGCTGACTGACTTTACCCGAGACTTTACCCCACCTCCACACAATACACCGGATATTTCAGCGAACGAATCACCCCGCCAACAGCATCGGCGTTGATTTCCGCGGGGAGTGACGCGTCACGTCGCGTGTGTCGAGGGGTGCCAAAAGCAGTCTGCACCTATACTGTTGGACCACCCATTGAACCGACCCTTCGTTCCATTTTCATCCCCCGCCCTTTCCGACACGAACCCATATTCAGAGACAATATCCATCCCGATGAAAAGAGTTTATTACTCATAGATAGGAAATACCCCAAAAATGTATTATTCATAGTAGGAACTTTGTTTGTATGTTAGTATGATGTTTTAGTATTTTTTTACAATAATTCGTATGGAAATTGCCCAGCTTGGCCATTTTTATATGTTGGCCCTCTAGAGGCCCTCTGGGCCCTTGCTGGAGCCTCTAGAATGCCCTCTGGGCCCTTTTTGAGGACTCTAGAAGGCCCTCATTAGGGCCTATATAGGTTGCCCCTCTTATTGTTTTTTTTTTAAATTTTCTAAGTCCACACTGGTAAAGCCCAACTGAGTTCTAGCAGGGGTCTAAGTATTTGCCCCATAATTAATTTCCACAAAGAATCTTCCGATCGATATTTTCAAAATAAGGTAAAAAAAATTACACTAAAGAAGAAAAAATGAGACTGATATTAATTTAAAAATACTTTTTTATCGTGAAAGGAAATTTTCATGTTTAGAAAATGATTTCTAAACAAAATTTTGATAGGCTAAACAAGAAATCATTAAGAGTTGTAATTGTTTAGAAATAATTTTTCTAACTCAAAAATTTGTTTCTTAAAAATGGTACCTTCTAACTAATTATTTATATTATATTTGGTCCTATATAAAACTTGAATTAACTTTATAACTAAACATAAAATTTGTCGAGCAGGCAAATTTTATTGAAAAAATATTTTATTTGAAAAAAAAGTTTCAGGCTGTTCGTGTTGGCTCTTGTCGTCTTCAAAATCGATTTAAAAATTCTAAAAATACCTTGGTAGGGCAGCAGAAGGATTAATTTCTGTAGGGCTTTTGTGGGGCTAACAGAGGTCATTAATGGACCCTCCGAGGGCCTATCTTGGCTCCACAGAGGGCCTATTTTGGCTTCATAGAGGGTCACTTTATTGGCCCTTTGTAGGCAGCTTATACATTAGGCCTTCGAAGGCGAGAATGTAAAAACTATGTTGGCCCTTCATAGTTTGCCATCGTCGGGCCCACTACGTGGTAAACTATATGGGGCCTCACAGGGACCAACTTAAAATTTCCACACGGGAAAAACCGTTCTAATTAGAAAAGGGAGGGACTTTTATTTAAAACGGAACTCTCTAAATTAGTGATTAAGTATTTCACTGATGAATCAGTGATTTGAGACTTTTTACTGATCAATTCAGTAATTAGTTAGGATGGTTTCAGTTGTAAAAAGGAGGGGAACTTTGATTAGAAAAAAAGAAAGGGTTTTCGTTTAAAAAGGGCGAAAATGAAGTTTGGTTGGAAAGGGGTGTGTAAATTTTGTTTGAAGGGAGAAGAGGTGTTTTATTTGGAAAGGAAAACAGGAGTCTTGGTTTTAAAGGGAAATGGATTTTTGTCTTGATGGAAAGGGGGGGGGGG
>UCOK01018749.1:0-12652 GCA_900474325.1 Synergus umbraculus | reverse complement strand
GTAAGAGTCAATAAACCTTCGTATCATGTAGACGAAGGTTTATTGACTCTTACTAGCTAAAAATATTTATTATTATGAATGTATAATTGGGTAAACCAAATTGCTTTTATGGTAAAGTATCACATGCCCTTAATGAAATAATTCGCGAAACTTTTTGTTTCTGTGACTAATATCACTTTGGTTCGTGCGCGCCTAATGATATTAATATTAATAAATAATAAGAAAAATAGTTTTCATAAAATACACAATTGTTCAAACATAAGTGGCAATAGAAGTATTATAAAAAATTTTTGTTTGAAAAATAAGGCACACATTTTCATTAAATGTTATAATTTTATTAAATATAAATAAAAAATGCAAAAAAAGAGCATTAAAAAAAAAAAAAAATTACATGTAGCGAGAATCGAACGCACTACCTTACGGTTATAAGTCGAGCGCCTCTAGCAGGAAGCTATCCGCACGCTTGGTAATGCATTTACAAAATCTCGAAGACAATCCGTTCATAATTTTTTAAATGCATTTTTCTCGAGAATGGGGCCAAATTGCGTCTTCTTGATTTTTCTGAGTAAACCTGGGGTACACATCTCTCATTCAG
This sequence comes from Synergus umbraculus, assembly GCA_900474325.1. Taxonomy (NCBI): domain Eukaryota; kingdom Metazoa; phylum Arthropoda; class Insecta; order Hymenoptera; family Cynipidae; genus Synergus; species Synergus umbraculus. Next base: position 12,057 of record UCOK01018749.1, on the reverse strand, counting down.
GAAAGTACCGATAAAAACTAAAAATACCAAACCTAAAGGTCCCCTTGTTAGATTGTGGTACAGTCTTTATAAATGAATTTCCATAATCTTGTAAAATATGAGGTGCACACTACAATAGTGAACGGAGGATCTCGAGAGAAACACATGCCAGATCTCAACAGCCAATTTTATGCAGTGTGAGAAGATATGCAAATACTGTTTTGTCCACCAGGTGCATCAGAAAATAGAATAATCTTTTTGTGATTGTTAAAATTATTTACTCGGAAATAATTGTAGGTTGAATTTTATCAGTGTATACGGTATTTATTAAATGAAATGGATATTACAAAGAGTGAAATATTAGTTCCAAGAGACGCAACGCAGTCTGCTCGGAAACAGCTTCTGATTTACACTAAACTTACAAAGCCCTCCTAGATACAGAGATAAAAAGGTCTTCGATGGTTAGAGGAATTTTTATAACCCTAATAGAATCCTTCAAGGTTGGGACCTCTGTACAGATGTTTTTTCTGTAGATATATATAAACTCTAGTCAAGCTATAGGAAAAACTATTTGACACAACATAGTGTACACTCAGAGTAGAAAAATTCTTATTATACATTATCTGTAGGAAAATTCGACAATGATGAATTTTGTCGAGTTCTTGTTCAACTGCATGATTGAGAAAACTGCAAACAGTATTTGCCCCTTTTTTGTCACTTCCTTCTAAAAAAGGATACATCTAGCTTCCTGTTTATGAAGGCCGACGTCTATAGAGATTCCACATTTTGCAAATCACTTTCGTAGTATCTATTACATACATCAGTTCGAAGTAAGATAGAACTGAAATTCACATTTTGCGTAAGTGGATTCATCTATTAAGTTTTAAAAATCGAGATTCTGCGTTACAAATATGTAGTAGTCAAAAAATAAATTATACATTTTCGTTAAATTATGTTCCGGATTAGTGAAATAGTTTAGATCAGTTGATTCTTGTGACTAATGTGATTTTTGAAATGGCATGGATAAAAAATGTTGGTTAATTAATTGTTCCATTTCGTCTGTTAATTTTACTTTATGTTTCCCATTTCTTCCCCTGCCATCGTCTAAACTTTCACCATTTATAATCTCATGCTGCAAAACTCTCAATCTTTTGTATGAAAAATTTAAAAATTTTACATCCATAAAAAATTTCTCACACACAAGGATTACATTTTCATCAATAGAAAATAAAAACTTCTATGTTACTAATCTTGAAACTTTACGAGCATTAATTTCTTTAGGATCATTGCACTTCACCAACGCACTTTTAAAGATGGATTGCTTATGATAATCGCCCAGTTCCCAAAATTTTGTATGTACTTTTCCTATGCAGTTACTTAACCCTACACGGCTCCTACGGGGGACAAATGTCCCCCACGCGAAGTTCATCTCATTCACCTGAGCAAATATACCTAATTTTCTGGCGCAGACCCTATCTATAATTCAGTTCGACTATCCTAGAGTGCGTTGCAGTGGTTGATATTGCTATGTTCGCGCTGTTCATCGAGTGAGAACGATCTGCAGCACGTTTGGGGCACATTTGTCCCCCGTAGGAGCCGCTGCGTTTGAGTTTCGTCACGGTAAGTCAAATTCATATTTTCATGTAAATAAACGTATTTGACGTATATTTATAGTATATTATAATATTTAAATTTTCCGAATTGATTTTTCGTATTCCCTAAATTTGAAACAGTAAAAATTCACTAATTCACAGTAAAAACTCACAAATTCTTAAAATCATTGATAATTTCACTAATTGAGCCTCAACTCCACAGAAGATTAGAAGTTCCCAATTTACGGAAGGATTTGCGATTGAACATTCAAATGATTCTGCATATAGATCCAGTGACTCCAACACATCTGTCAAGCCCTAAAGGAAGAGCAAGATAGTATGGAAATAAAAATAACTTTATAGAAGAGGCTTCTTCTTCTAATTCCGACGAATTTTTCCTATCTTTCAAATTTACTAACCTCTTTTTCACTGAAAATAACTTTTTCTTGATTTCTAAGTTTTATGATAATGAAACCATCTTATTGTTCATCAAAAAACAAAGAGATTGACCTATTATAGATTCAAATTATTAATAATAATAAGCATTCTGCCTGCAATTTCGATATTTTTCATTTTTCAAAAATTTACAACTTCGAGTGTTCAAATAAATATACTTTTTGAAAGGAATATAATTATAACCTACATAGTCTTAAAATGAAGTTCGTCCCCTTTAAAATGCCGTTTGAAATTTCAAAATTCATTAATTAGAAAAGAAATGAAATGATTTTTTCGAAAAAATGGCAATTTCACGATTTTTTGCGATTTTTTTTTGTTTAAAAATTATTTTCAGCATCTGAACTTCGATAAAACAAAATTTTACATAGACCATTCTCTTCAGCATTAAAAAACGAAGAGAATGGTGTATATTAAAATATTTTTTCGATGAGAGAAAAGTATTGTGCACAGGGAATCCAAATGGGGGACATTTGTCCCCCGTAGGAGCCGGTGAATGTAGAAAAATCAATAGGAGCCGCCTAGGGTTAAATAACTTTTCATAACATTTCTTTTTGCAACAAGATTGCAATGCATTAAAAAGCTTCATTGGCACGTGTTCCTTTTCGAGATTCTTCGACTTTGAAATGTATTCTTCTCCCTACAAATAAATGTGAAACTAACATTATATATATATATATTTCAATTTCAATTTTCATATTTCGATTTTCAATTTCTAAAACTTTTATGCAAAAACAGGTAAAAAATTAAATTTATTCAATTAATTTTATAAATTTCAAAAACCTAGTTTTTTATTTTGTCTATTAACATTTCAATTGAATTGGGAGTTGATATAATAGTAGTAAACAATATTCATACCTTTACCATATTTTAACAAGTTTTTCTCATTTTTGTTTCATTTTCTACCTTGACTAGTTTTTGGTATATTTTCCATTTTAATTTAAAACGAAAAGTCGCAATTTTGTTTATTATTCACTTTTATTTAGCAAAACATAAAAATTAGATTTAATATACGAGCAATCTTTACACTCAGATGAGAAATGTTGAGTACTAACTGATCTGTTTTCAAATCAGTTTTGATTTAATGTGTACATAGTAGGGTGGTCCTTATTTTGTCGATTTTCGATTCTTCTTGGTCTCATCCCCCTATTTTGTTATAATGAACAAAAAAATTATCCTCACCAAATTTTAGCGAAATCGGTTAATATTAACATGTGCCTCAAAGCACTCAAAGTTTCTTATGCCATTAACATGGGGAAAAGTACCGTCTAACTTTAAATGCAGGTATTTTCTTTATATTTCACCGGAATCACTTGGCTATGTGCAATTGTCATCTCTAGACTATGTTAAAACACACATCTAAAAGAAAAAATTTCTTTTGCACAATTTTCAAAATGGAAATTTCAATTTTGGTTAAATTTAGGGGTCCGTTATTTTGTAAATTTTGCAAAAAAATTTTTTCGTTTAGACGTGTTTTTTTAACATAGTCTACAGATCACAATTGCACACTGAAAAAAAATGTTGGATTTAAAGAAATGCATTTCTTTGACAACACTTCTTTGAATTAAAGTATTTTATTACTTAAGGCTGTTGGAGCGCTGCAACAAAAAATGAACAAAAAAACACAAAAAAGACGTGAAATCTATGGAATCACTCTAATCTCCCACCTTACGATTTACTTCAAATGACAAATTTGCAATTATATATTGTTTATCAGGTCCTTCCATCGAAATCGGTTTCTCGATGTCAAAAAGGGGGGCTAGTGTCTCATTTTTAGCGAAAACTCATAGTTTTGTTCAAACAAAAGATTTGAGCTACGAGAAAAAGGAAGGGTTCAGACAATATTTTAGAAGGAGTGAGCAATACTTACAGATGTCAAAATCCCTTTTTGCTTATAAAAGGAGGTAAATTACTGCACTCTGGCGAATAGACACACACACTCGGAATTTTTTTTGGGAATAATATTATTTCCAATTATGTGGGAAAAGGTTAAAATAATTATTTTCATATGATTCTTCGGATGGAAAGTACATTCTCCCACATAACTGGGAATGATATTATTCTTAAAAAAAATTCTGAGTTTGTGCATCTATCTGCGAGTGCAGTGATTTACCTCCATTACAAGAAAAAAGGGATTTTAACAATTGTAAGTTTTGCTCACTCTTTCTAAAAATATTGGCTGAACCCTTCCTTTTTCTCGTAGCTCAAACCTTTTATTTAAACAAAAATATGAGTTTTTGCTAAAAATGAGACACTAGTCCCCCTTTTTGCCATCGAGAATCCGATCTCGATGGAAGGACCCGTCAAACAATGTATAATTGCAAATATGTCATTTGAAGTAAATCGCGAGGTGGGAATTTGACTGATTCTACATGAAAATTTTTATTTTTCAAAACGCTCCAACAACCTTAATGCAATTAAATATTACTGTCTGCCAAAAATTTAGGCATAGACTCAAAGAAATTATTTCTTTACATGACATTTCTTTAACACAAATAAATATTTCTTTTCTTGTAAATGTAAAGTATTTTATGTCAATAAAATGGTTTCTTAGAAACTAGGATCCTAGATTTCTTGAATCTCATTTTTACGCTTGAAGAAATATTTCTTAAGTTCAATAAATTTGACTCTGAATAAAAAATATGTGTACTTAAATCACATAATTCATTTATGCTGAATTAAGTACAGTACAACCTCCATAAGAGAACCACCACGGGCGGTTTGGAGGAGTAATTCCGAGAAATAGGAGGCTCCCACTCCTGGGCTTCGAGCTCGGAAATTGGGCGTGTGTGCAGAATGTGTATTTGGGTACGCAACCTTTATAAGGAGAGCCCGCAGCCGGCGGCGATAAAAAAGCCGAATAAGCAGCGTCCTTTCGATTACATATAATAGTATATTATGCATCAAGGGATACATACGATATTTTCTTCAAAAAGTGCACGAAACCACGTGTTTGAGAGCGTGTAAAGCGAGCTGAAAGTTGCTGTTTCCAGAGGTTAGAATAGCGCGACTACAAGATTCTCCGCCAGAGGCAGTAATGTCGCGAGTTTTTTTTATCTCCAGCTGGAGTTTTTTTCCCAGTTTTTTCACTACTCTGGAAACAGCAACTTTCAGCTCGCTTCACATGCTCGAAAACAAGTGGTTTTCGTGCACGTGTTGAAGAAAATATATTTACATATAAAAGTGGAGATAAATACAATATGTAGATATAAAAATATGTACATATTATATTTAAACTGAAATTATAATTTTGTTTTCTTAAAACTTTTCGTAAAGCTTTATTTTTATAAAACTTTTAAGAAAACCGATATATATATATATAATCGGTCCGGTTATGGGCATAGTTAGGTATTTTCTTTATAACTTTTGACCAAATGAATTTTATGCAGCAATAAGCATATCAATAGAAAGCTAGAGACCTTAGCTAACTATTAGTGATAGGATTGACTCGTTTTTGTTGGAAAAAATATATATATATTCAACTTTTTATAGAGTACTCGATTTCGACCGAAAAAATTTTATTAACCGGTTGTGGGCACCCCTGAAAAGTCTTCTAAATATTGAAAAATATGAAATCAAACGCCACGAAATGAAGGAAAAAAGGAAATTTATTCATTTTCAAACCTGTAGTGACACAAAGATTAATGAAAAATAACCAAAAAGCCTTCATAACAGCAAAAATAAATATAAGAATGAAAATAAAAATTATTCGTCGTCGGAATCGCAGTGTATGCAGGTGTAATAACCGGCATGCATGTCAGCGCTTCACAAATGCACTGACCGATGGCACGTGTTGCATTCAATTTTTTTTTTTTTTTTTATTTATGTTTTTTAACCCCTGGACCCCGTCAGGAGAAGTTATGTTAACACTAATAATAATTTTTGATAGTTTTTTGGACACACACACGCGCTAAATGAAAAAAGCAAGGTGCCCACATCTGATAAAATTTTGGTGCCCACTACTGGAAAATGCAGAGCTCTCAAAAAATGACCAGCAAATTTTTTAGTGCGAACATTTTCATGAAACCGATATGATATCACAAAATATATTAAATTCCCTTTATAAATATATGACACTGACTTTTCTTGCCTTCATTCACTTCGATTTATTGCACTTCAAACTACTAGACGAATGCGTTTCTTTACTTCGGTGTCAGCACAAAATCATCGTGTAAACATAGCGCACCAAGGTCAATCGTCAGATTCACTGTTTCTGCTCATTGTGGAAAGTTATGCTAGGGTGCCTACAACCGGGCAACCTACCCTACTGAACATAATTAAAAATATTTGCCTTTAGAAACACACGATTAAGCTAAAAATTGGAGCATGATTAGATAACAATATTTTCTACATATTTTGAAAATTTTAGACAATTCCTAAGAAAGGTTCGATTTCGGCACAACTACTTTAGAAGTTTTTTCAAGTTTTGAAGAGAAAGCAGGCTCAAAATTAGGGGACTTGTTGTTTTGATTTTTGATTAGAGGAAAATATCGGCGTAATTCAATAATTTTACCTGGTGTATTCAACGACGCCGGCCATTTTATCCATTGCGGTCAATGTATGTATGAGACACATCGGTAAATACACAAGATGAAATTATTGAATTACGCCGATATTTTCCTCTAATCAAAACTCGAAACACCAAGTCCCCTAAGTTTGAGCCTGCTTTCCTTTCAGGCCGTGAAAAAACGTTTAAAAAGTCCTTCCTGTGACCTCAAAAAGTCGACGAAATTTGCCCTGCAGGTTAGAGTATTCTACTGATTTCTTGATCCTCCTAAAACAGCTTTAACATAAGAAGAAGATATGCTTATTCAAATAAAGGATTTCTTTAGCTCAATTAAGCAATTCATTAAAATGAATATTTATTTATTTAGTAAATATTTATTAAATATTTATATCATTAGATAAACTGAAAGGAGATGTATCAAACAAATATTTTTTTCGAAGAAAGAAATATATTTTCGAAATAACTACACCGAACAAAATATTTTCTTCGTTTAAGAGGAAAATTACTTTTATAGAATCCTCTCATACTTTTAAAAATAGAGATGACAAAATGACTATTTTTGCAATTTTCTCTTAGACTCAGAATAATCCTCTAATATTGAGAGGATTTAGTCTTAGAACAGGACTTACACATGCGAAGTCAACGCAGTCAGCAGTGCTCTCAGATCGAGCTAGAAATTTACCCACTCTACATTTACAATTTATCGAAAAAAAAAATTTATTATATATAATATGGGAAATTTCATTTATATAATTCAAGAAAACACTTCAAAAGAGAAATAATTTCAAAATTTTGAAAAATTATACTTGAAATATTGCTTTTTTTCGCTAAAATAGTGGCTGTGGGGGGGTGGGGTAAATTTCTAGCTCGATCTGAGAGCACTGACGGTCAGTGAGGTGTAATAGACTACCCGGTAAGAAGGAGTTGATTGAACTAGATAGAAATGAGTTGGAATATGGGCGATTTTTCAACTCTTTTAATCTCAATCAATGTCATTTTTGAATGTAAACACTTCAATTCATTTTACCGATTTACGTTTGTTATCGTTTCAATCCTGTTAAATACCGCGACCAAAAATGTACACGTTTTAATTTTCACGGACGTGATTGATTTGAAGTCAATTTAATTCTGCCAAAAATGAGCGCATTCTAATTCTAACGATAGTGATAGATTTGAAGTCAAATTAATTCTATTTAATTCTCTAAGGCGATTGCAGTCAATTTAATCCTTTCCTTGACATACAATTGTCAACATTTCAATATAAATTCAATTCTACATAATTGATCTGCATTGAAATGTTCACAATTTAGCTCAAATTCACAACACTTTTAATTGAAAGCAATGTCGTTTTTGAACACTTTCGAAATAATTTAAATTCATTTCAATCAACTCCTTCTTACCGGGTACCTACTCGCGTCGCGTTTTCGGTCGCGTTAGCCAATATTCCAAAAGTGCCAGGATAGAATCGACGCTATCAGCTTTTTTGTCACAGTTGGGCTTATAGGTTGTTACATCGAATTCTTCGACAGTAATTAAATTTTCTACTTAACAAACTAATAGAATCGGTTGGTGATTTCGTGATTTTGCTAGAACATTTAGATACATTAGAAGAGAAGAATGTGTCGAATGTAAAAGTGATGAATGTGTTTAACGGTGTCGCTACGTTTTTATACTGTAAAATCAAAAAATCGTTTTGTCAATAAATTAAAATTATAAGTGCAAAATGCATTATTGATTTCAGAAACCCTAAAATATATCTTAGGCAAATAAAAAAACAGTATAAAGGAACCTCTTTAATTGACAGGATTTTTATGTTTATTTTAAGAGGATGATTCCTCTTTGTTTGAGAGGAATCCTTTCTAGAATAGAAAAATCCTCTAAAATTAAGAGGAAAACTTTATATACCATATTGTAGAGGAAAACTTGCATCAGAATAAAAGGAACCCTCTTAAATGAAGAAAATATTTTATACAGCAAAGTGTTTTTTATATTTAAATCGAGGAAATATTTATTGCATTTGATATATATGTCTTTGTATGGAAGAAACCTTTATTCACTCTAATAATTATTTAATCCGAACAATATGGCATATCTTTGAACTGCAGAAATATTTATTTATGTTAAAAACCATTTCTTCCTTTCAAAGAAATATTCCTTCCCTTTTATAGAAATCTTCTTTTACACAAAGAAAAATATACTAATATCAAAATAATTTTGATTTTAACCGAGAAATATTTACTTGCATGAAATAATTATTTTATTGAAACAGCGATGTAGTTCTTTATATTCAGTAAATTACTCTTTACATCGAATATTTATTTCTTATAGTTAATAAAATATTTATCTCATTTAAAAAATGTTTCATCCTGTCAAATAAACTTTTTTTGAGAGACGCGGGTTGAGGGGCGCGGGTGAGCAGTACTTACATTTTGCCAAGTCTCTGTCCACGGAAAAAAAGCACAAAACTTCACTTCAAGGGTGCTTCACTCACTCAGAAATTTTGCGAATTTCGCTATGCACTGCAAAACCTGAGCACTTACGAAAATCGTATAGGAAAATAAGTTTGATAAATCACATACTAGACCTGTACTAGTTACTTGACTAGTTACTAGACCTGTCAGCTGTTTCGCAGCGCCCTAATTTGACGATTACTACAAACTGCACTTGAAGTATGGTCGGTAATAAGGCCGGTCATATACATAATGATGCGAAAGTGTATGTGACCGGCCTTACGGACCATACTTTGTAGTAATTGCAAATGAGGGCGCTGCGAAACAGCAGACAGGTCTAGTAACTAGTCAACTATCTAGTACAGGTTTAGTACGCGATTTATCAAACTTATTTTTCTACACGATTTTCGTAAGTACTCGGGTTTTGCAGTGCATAGCGAAATTCGCAAAATTTTTCTGAGTGAGTGAAGCACCCTTGAAGTGAAGTTTTGTGCTTTTTTTTCCTTGCACAGGGACTTGGCAAAATGTAAGTACTGCACACCCGCACCCCTCAACCCGCGTCTCGCCACTTGTAAAAATTCCCGTTTTAGCCAAACAAATTTGTTTTTGCAGAAAATAAGCAGATAGCCCCTATCGTACAATCGAAAAGCTATCGATAAAAAAACGACACTTCAAACATATTATTTTTCCGGCCTCAAACACCGCGTATTGCTAAGATGTGGACAAAATGGCGGATTTGAGTGAGTCTACATTAATTTTTTGTGGTTTGAAAATGCTCCAACACCGTTAAGGAAATTAACAAATTAGCATATTACGTTCCTTGCGTCGGTCATTCGCTGAACTTGGCGGGAGAATGTAGTGTTGACGAGTTGGTCATGTCGCGGAGATGCCACAAATCTTATAGTTAAGGATTATAATGCTATTTATGGTGCTTTAGAAATATTAGCTAATGATGTTAACCAAAAACGTGATACACGCCAAGAAGCTTTAACTTTATTAAGTCATACAGTTAAGATTGAGAACGTCTTTATGGCGTTTTTCTGGAATCTCATTTTACAAAGATTTAACGCGACTATAGTCAATATCTTCGAAAGGTTAATGTAGACTTAATCTCTGCTAATAACATACTAATTTCATTAGTCGATTTTTTTAAAGATTTACGTGATAAATTTTCTGATATTGAAAAGGAAGCTAAGCAATTGAGTACTTTCGTAAATCAAGAGTATTCTAGTTCTGGTAAAAGAAATGTAACTCGTAAGTTTGCAGGCAAGGAAATAGAAGTTGATCGTTTAAGTGCGACTGATAATTTTAGGATTAATACATTTTATGTTATTATAGACAAACTTGTTGTCGAGTTACAAAAACGAAGTGAAGCGTATACCCATATTGTCAACTTATTTAGCTTTCTTACTCAATTGTTATTTATTAAGTCTGCTGAACTAGAAACCAAAGCAAAAAATCTAATAGAAGTTTATTCCGATGATTTACAAATAGATCTGTTATTATAACTAAAACAATTTATACCTTGCTTGAAACTACAGCCGAAAGGTTTTTTTGTCTAATCGAACAGAGAAAAAAACGAATGAAATTGATCAAATTCTCTGTCCTTTGCAAGTTCTTAATTAGATTTTTAATATGGACATTTTCGAAGTATTCCCGAATATTTATATCGCTTATAGTATTTTGGTTACGATTCCAATAGCAAACTACGAATCTAAAAAGTCATTTTCAGTTTAAAGCAAATAAAAAATATGTATAGATCAACTATGGTAGATGAAAAATTGTCCTCATTGACAAGGTTAAGTATTGAAGTTGATTTACTTCGATCGATTGATTTTGAAGACTTGGTAAATGACTTTGCCGAAGCAAAATCAAGGAAAAAGTATTTTTAATTTAATAATAATTTGTACTTTTAATATATAAGTATCAAAGGAACAATATTTGTGATAATAAATTATAAAAATAATAACATAGTTTTTATTTTTTTAGATATTTTTTTTTCAGAAATCACTATGGCCAAACGCAATGATATATCGATTCAAAATAAGAGTCAAAACGTAATTTAGTCACTAAATTGCGTTATTTACTAGATCACGTGATGTACTAACTTACGTGACTAAATTACGTTTTGACACTTATTTTGGATCGATATATCATTGCGTTTGGCCAGGTCAGAAATATCAAAGTTGTTATAGCCATATGACGATTTTCTTTAAACAAGGAGAAATAATATTGTTAGGTAGGTGAGACATTGTACTAAAATATTTTTGAAAATATTTAAAAATTGTAGGAATTACGTGACTTTGAATTTTTTTGATTAATATATTTGAAAATACTACAAGCTCATACATTTTCTAATCGATTTTAACAAAATTTATAGGCCTTCTGTAGAATTTAGTGCAATTTTTTCTGTAATAATTTAGAAAAGAAAAATTCAAAATTTCATGCAAAAAAATGCAAAACAATATTTGATTTCGATTTTTCATTTCAAGCTCGTATTTTTTTTGTACCTTTTCTCGTACAAATTATTCCTTATGATTTTATCTTTCATTTAAAAAAAACACTTTGTAGCCTCTTCTGGTTGCCGAGTTATGCACTTTTAAGCTGAAGCGTGCATGTCCACTATCCCGTGCAACGGCCGATTCAAGATTCTTAAAGCGAATTTAGTCATGGATGTTTATGTTATTGTCGTTTTTTTTTGCTTAGTTTCTTCATTTTATCGTGAAAGAGCCTAGCAGGTCACTAAATATTTATTTAATATAAAATCGTATGAAATTTATATTTATACCACGACTCTGACAGTCATTCGACCGGTTCAAGATACTTCAGGCTGATGGAATTTGAAAATTTCTCATGTAGAAAAACTCAGATCCCAGGAGCGCAACAATAACGGGGTTAAGACACCCAGACAGTAATTCGAGTATACCTACTTGCAATATGCATGAATGTCGAAATTATTAGAAGGATAATACAATTCCACAATAAACGCACTTTTTGAGGGGTTTTAATCTGTTCTTTTTCTTTTTTTATTGATTTTTAATGTGTAGGGTGGCTCCCGACACCCACTGTTTTGAGA